>JAODAL010000784.1:0-50000 GCA_025379985.1 Phyllomedusa bahiana
AAAACCCAAGAAACAGAGAAGACAGAACTTGTAACTTATTATGGTAAAAGGACAGAAGGACAGATGTCCAGCAGGGACAGCTGGAGTCTCATTGTTCAGTGACATAACTTGGACTAGACAAAGGGGCTTCCGGCCACTGGTCAGCAGCTGCTTGGACCCTTTGAGTTCAGGCAAAAGCCTGCAGCTAGTAACATCAGCTGTGACATCTGTGGATGGGGGATGTACAAGAGTGAAGGAACTGCTGGCACTTGAAGGTGAATACTATTATAAGTGTGAGGGACTTGAGATAAAGACTGGTGACATTTTAATGATGAGTAAAATGCAGTCTTCAACTGTTTATATTGCCTCCATTGATATGTATCGCTGATGTGCTTAATACACTGCTCCCATATACACAGCATTGCTGTTAGCACTTATCTTACAAAAAAGATGTTACCTCTTAAATATAAACTCTTTTATTTCATTTGTCCCCTGACAGTCATGTTTGCTCAATTCTGGGAAGAAGCCCAGCACACTTTTCTATCCAATCTTTCTGGCCCATAAACAGAATGCCAGAACTACTGTAAAGACTGGCACTGACACAGGAAAATAAGTAAGGTTCAGAAGTATAAGGGTGCTTTCATGCGGTGCATTTTTTACGTGGTTTTTGACACATTTTTTGATGCGGTGTTAATTGCTGTGCCCTCCTGCACAAAAAAAAGCGTCAAAAACTGATTTCCCGACTGGTATTTGGTGTGTGCCGTGTAAATGCGGCCTAGGTATGTTTACACGGTGTATTGTAACACGTATAGTACACGCCGCAATACGGCGGGTGTTTTGGAGCGACGCGCTGACTTTTCCAAAGCACGGGGGGCTGGCCCCATAAACATTCTTTGTTAGCGCCGCGTATTCACCGCTAACAATTCACATGTCACTTTTCTCTCCCGGTCGTAAGAGAGCTATGGATTACCGTAATTGACGCGCATTTCGCCGTGTATATCGCGCAATATGTGGCAAAATGTGCGTCAAAATAAGCCATGTTAACAGACCGTTAGGCTATGTTCACACGGGGAAATTGGGGGGACATTTCGCTGCGTATTTCGCGGCGTACTGTGCTCAAATACGAGCGAAATGCACCCCAGTCATTACGGTAATACACAGTTCTCATAGAGAATAATGGATTACGCCTCCTCTCCCGGGGCATACAATAAGACGCGCGGGGAGATAAGTGACATGTCATTTATTCGCGGCGCATAAGCAATGACAGTCTATGGGGCCGGTGCGAGTATGCGCAGGTCGGCACGAGCTCCCGAACACCCGTCGTAATTGCGGGGCGTAGTGTACGCCCTGCAATTAGCCTTGTGAACTTAGCCTTAGGCTGTGTTCACATGGTGTAATTGCGGGGACGTATTTCTCCCCGCAATTACGCCGTGTGCGCGTATACGCCGTGAATAATTGACATGTCACTTCTCTCCCCACTCGGCATATTGTCTGAGCGGGGGGGAGGAGACGGCATCCATAGTTTTCTATGAGAACTGTGGATTACCGTAATGACTGGGACATATCTCGCCCCGTTTTTAGTGCAGTACGGCGCGAATTATGGGGCGAGAAGTCCCAATAATTGCCGTGTCAACTTAGCCTTATAGTAAAAACGTTCTGTGGTCTCCACAGAACATTTTTTTTCTGTTCCCAGTTGTTTTTTGAAACATGTTGTAAAAAACGCTAGAGCAGGGCAGAAAATTTACTATTAATCTATGTAAACTGCCAGACGTTGTTGGCGCGTTTTTTGGCACATTTCTTTGCAGAAATTCACAGAAATTTACTGCTGTGCATTTCTGCAAAAAACTCAGTTTTATGAACGATTTTAGGATTTGGTTTTCAGTAACTTTTTTTGTACAATGCCGTGTAGACATAGCCTTACGTTACGCGCTGGAAATACTCATGTGGCCCGCCGGCCCCATAGACAAGCATTACTATGATTTCTCTATGAGAACTGTGGATTACCGTAATGATTGGGGCGCATTTCGCTCGTATTAGAGAGCAGTACGCTCTCAATACGTGGTGAAATGCGCCCCAAAATAAGCCGCGTGAACATAGCCTAACAGTGTTAACCCAGCCTAAAAAAGTAAATCGACGCGCTTTTTTTGCAGTGGTGTGCCTACGTTGAATTTGTATGTGCATCCAACAAAATAAAGGGGCTCTATTGAACAAACAACTGCAAATATGCATAAAAATGCATAAAAAAAGCACGTACAAAATATACATTTTTTCCCTTGAAATATGAATATTTTTGGGCCCCGTATGGGAAAAATGGATCTAAAAATTTTTTTGCCCAATGGCAACCAAACAGGGCTCCCCCTTTTAAATTTTTTTAAATGCTCTGAAAAATAATAGGTTTCCCCTGATTGGGTTTCATTTGGGGCAAAAAAAAAAAAGTCTTAGACCTAGGGCAGTTGGGATCCCGAGGCCTAAAATTTCCTTTTTGGGGTTGAACATAGCCTTACACTGTTGAAAAAAGCGGGCCCCCTCTGTGTGTTTTTTCTTCGCCATGTTCCCCCAAAAATTTTTAAAAGGGTTTTAAAAAAATTTTACAAAATCTGCAAATCCCCAGAATAAGAATTTTCAAAAACTTTTCAATAAACCCCTTTAGTTCAGTGCTGAGAGTCAAATTTTATAAAACAGCCCTTTAAAAAAAAGTGCGGGGGAAATCTACTGGAAGTGAAATGGTTAATTAACCCCTCAATTTAAAGGGCATTTTCCCCCACACAGTTTCCCATCCATATGCAGGGTTTTAAAAGGGGGGGGTTTTTGGTTTTTTTTAATCTGGTTTTGGCAAAAAGCAGGAAATTTGAAAAAATGAAGGGGGGCTGGGGCGGGGGGGGGGGGGGTGAGAATGGCGCAAAAATGGGGCCCGGCACCACCTGGTACCCCGCACTTTCTTTAACGTCCACAAAAAAGAATTTTCCTTTCCAAAAACCTTGATAAAAGCCAAGCAAAAATTTTTACGAAATTTGATGAAGCGGGGTAAAACCCTCTTATTGTACAACTTCATTAAACCTCCCTTTTTTTTTTGGTGGTTTTTTGGACTTTAATTAATTAGCTACAATAAAACATTCTTTGTTTTTCCCGCACCACTTAAAGGGGGGTCCAACCCACAAGGAATTTCTTTTTTTATGAAAAAATCTTGCAACAACAAATGCACTTTGCAATTGTGTTCCCCTTAACAGTGTCCTTCCTATTCCTGGTTATCCCCTTTTGTAAAGGGGTGCTTTTTGCTCCTTAGGGCCATGGGTACGACCTTTTTTACTTTCCTGATTGGTGGAAACGCCCGTCGCTATTAAACCCCAGGCCTGGCCCCGCCTCACGTTTTTTCACGCAGTTCCCCGTAATAACCAATAAAACCCCCCCCTTTAAATTTAAAAAAATTTTTAAAAGAAATCGGCATGGGGGTAAGAAGAAATTTATTTTTGGAGACAACCCCTTTTTAAAATCAGGGAAAGGCTTTTCCCAAAATTTTTTGGGTAAAGTTTAATGTTTTATTTTTGGGGAGAAAAAATTTTGGTTTTTATTTTCAGATTTCCCCGCCAAAGATTTTTACTTAACAAAGGTGTTTTTTACCCTTTTATTTTTGGAAAAAAGGTTAGCCCCAGTGTTGGAGCCCACCAGAGGAAATTTTGGGTTTCCCGTTTGGGCCCATACACAAATTTTTCAAGGGGTTCCCTACTGCACGGGGAAACCCCTTAGGGCCAGGAAATTTCCGGCCTACATTACGGCTTTATTTTGGGGGCGGGGGCGTTTTCCCCCCCGGGGGCCCCCAACATTCTTTCCACGGTTTCGTTTCCCCCCGGGATAATGAAAAGTCCTTTTTTCCCCGCCCCGGGGGATTCGCCGAGCTTTTGGAGAGGGCGGAAAACCCAATTTCTCAAGATTTCCGTAATTGGGTGGGAAAGGATTCCCCGTTTGCAGGCATAAAGACGGAAAAACGGCTTTTCAATCCTTCCCCGAAATAAACCGTGGAACGGCCCTTTAGGGGGGCCCATCACACAGGGCCCGAAAAAACCAAAATCCTATTCTCATTGAAAATTTCTCACTGGCAAACATGGAATTTCAGCAAGGAAATAAGTGGACTGGGGCGAGGGGAAATTTTTCTTTCCACCTATAATTTGAAAATAATAAAATTCATATTTTTTCCCATAAAACTCGAGTATAACCGCCAAGGGATAAGCCGAACACCTAATTTTGCCCCAAAAACGGGACAACTTTTGACTCGAGAAAAACCCAGGGTGGAAAAAAGCAGCGGGTAATGGGGAAAATTTTTAAAAAAGAAAAAGGGTACCAATAAAAATTTCAATAGGCCAAATTTAAAAGGCCCCCATAAGGGAATTTAAGGCCGATATATGGCCCTATAAAAAAGGGATATGGCAGGGAAAATGTCCCCCAAAGGGGACAAATAGGGCCCCCTAGGGATGTTTAAAAGGGATTATAAATTCCCCCCTTTAAATAGATTATAGGCAGGGAATCCCCCATTTGCAGGTTTTTTTTGGGAGGTTAGGGCCCCCCAAAAGGGGGGTATATGGGGAGGTTTTTGGGGGAGGCTGTTGGCAGGGTTTTAAGGGGCAGGCTGTTAGGCAGGGGATATTTCGGCTGTAAGGGAGGGGATAGGGGGAGGCTGTAGGCAGGTTGGGGGATAGGGCCGGCTGTAGGCAAAGGGGGTTTAGGCCCCGGTGGGGGTTTGCAAGGGGATAGGGGCCGGAAGGGGTATGGGCCGGGTGTAGGGAGGGGGAATGGGCAGGGTGTAGGCAGGGGATAGGGGGAGGCGGGGTTTTGGGGAGGTTAGGGGGGGGGTTAAAGGGGGCTTGTAGGCAGGGTTTTGGGCGGGGCCCGGGTAGGCAGGGATAGGGCCGGCTTGGGTTAGGGGAAATAGGGCCGGGGGGGTTAGGCAGGTACAGGCCGGCCTGTTTTGGCAGGTATAGGGCAAAAGGGTTTTAGGCAGCTGTAAAAGGGTTTTTTGGTATAGGGGCCGGTATAGGGGGGGAAAAATTAGGGCTTTGGGAATAGGGCGGGAAAAAAGGGACTGTAGGGGAGGTATTTTGGGCCCCCTTTTAGGCCAGTTTAGAAAAAAAAAAAAACAATCACTTACCTGGGCCCCGCTGCTCCGTCCCCGCGGGCTCCGCTCTGCTCTGTCTTCCCGCCGGGGACCGGCGGGGTGACCCTCATTAAACCCCCACGCGCATTGTTTACACACCTGCCTGTGCCGAAAAAAACCCCGGAAAGGGCCCCAGTCTGCGGCCCCCCCAGAGACCCCCCTTTCGGCCCGGGGCGCTTTTTCCCCTGTGCCCCCCAGTGGGGATCCCTTCACTTATATGCGCTCCCCGGGGGAGTCCTTTTTAAGGGGAAGGGAACGCGGACAGCGCCCGGGGCCAAACGCAGCCCCGGGAAACTGTGCGCTCCCCTTTTGGCCTTCATTATATGCGCTCCCTGAAGGGGGTCGCTTTTAGCTGAAGCGTCCCTGTCTGCATGGGCCATCGCAGCGCCCCAGCCCAACAGTTCTCAGTTTTAAAAGGGGGCCCCTTCACACCCATTTGCCTGCCGTACGGCCCCAATCCATTCCCCCAATTTACGGTAATCCCCCGGGTTTTCTAAAGAACAGTGGATTCCCGCTCCTGGATAATGCAAGTCTATGGGGCCCGGGGGGCCCAGCCCCGACCCGGACCCCTTTTTCAAGCCCGGGAATTTCGAGCGGGTTCCGGCCCCGAATTCCGGGTTGAAAAGCCGTGTGAACAGGGGGGTAAGCCGAGGGGAATTTTTTCCCGCACATTTTTTGTGCTGAAAAAAAATCGGGTTTACTTTGTGTAAAATACGGTAAATTTTTTAAGCAAAAATTTTACAAAGGCGCAATGCGGGAATGTTCTACAAGGGGGTATTGGGCCCCACAATACGTCCCAAAAAAGCAAACCCCAAAAAGCTGTTTTGAAAAAACCGGGAAAACTTGCCTCCCTTTTTTTTTCTGGGTTCTTTTCTTACCATTCCCCCCTGGGGAAAACAGCTCCAGTCCTGCCATGTTTAGGGGGTTTACCATTCCTAAGGGGGGACCAAGCCCCGGGATCAAAACCCTGGGTTTTCCCCTATTCACCCTGTTGGGGCAGTCCAAGCCTGGGTTAGCCTGATTTCTATGCCTCACTTCCTCAAAAACGAATTTTGACAAAAGGGCCCTTCCTTTTTTTTCCACACATGGGGTATGAAATCATTTGGGTGAAAAAACTTCCTTAAAATTCCCCAGTGTGTATTACCCAAGGATACCATTCAAATGAAGGGCAGTCGGATTGCATAAGGATTTTCATGTGTAAATTTTTGGGTAAAAGTGCCTTGGGAAAAACCCTTTTTAAAATCCCCTCAAGTCCCCTTGCCTTTAACAAAAATCTCAGTATTTGTAGACCAAAACCAGGTACAGAATCCATGGTGTATTAGCAGTCTATGGGGAAAAAATTTTTCGTAAAATTTTAAATTTAATTGGGAAACATGTTTTAATGGCCACAATGAAAGCCACCCGTGGTGGGGCGTAAACCCTGGGAAAAAGAGAGCGAGTTAAAAAAAATGCATTTAAAAATTGCTTATTGCGTAAAATTGGGTATTGGGAGGGTTTTTGCTGTTTAAATTTTTTCAAATTTCAATCCGAAAAAAGGAAACCCTAAGCAAACCCCCCAAGGGGCGTTTACCGGCACAAAGGCAAATTATGGCCCGGTTTTCCGGCCGGGATTTGGGCCTGTTTTGCGGGCCCCCTCCCCACGGTAACGGGGGGGGGGGCTTTTCTCCGCATGAAACGGAGGAAAGCCCCCAAACCCCCTTTAAAAACCAAAATTGGAAAGGGCGGGGGAACTTACGTTTTTCCGGGAAAACTGGGGCTTGCACGGGTTTTTTATAAAACACTATTGTTTCCCAATTTTTTGGCCGGTTTTTTCAGGCGGTCTGAAAAACCGCAAAAAGGCCGGAAAAACCCGGGGTGGGGGCATTTCCCCCTTTTGCTGTTTCTGTCACCAATTTGGGGGGGGTCAGAAGAGAATTATGTACATAGGGGAAAACAAAAAATTTAAAGTTTTAAAAAAAAAGCCTAAATAAAAAAAATTTTTTAGGCATTTGAAATCCTGAGCCCCCCCAAAAAAAAATTTTAAATAAAATAAAATTGGAAGGGGGAAAAAAAACAATAAAATAAAACCCTTTTTTTGAAAACAATTTTAAAAAAAAACACCATTTTCCCCAAACGCCACAAAACCCTAGCTTACTGTTTAAAATTTGGGGACGGTAAAAATAAAAAAAGGGAAAAGGTATTTGAAATAGTTTCATTTCCAAAAAAAGACTATCCCTTCTAAAACCCCCTTTTGGGGTATCAAACCCTTTAACCCATAAAGCAGAAATAAAAAGGACGGTTTTTTGGAAAAACCTGCCCTAAAGCTTCAAAACCCCTATAAAGCCCCATCCATACAAGACAGGGATTCCCCGGGGGACAAAAGGGGTAGGGGGCTGAGGTTTGTTTTTTAATTTTAATTTTTTATGTAAGTCGGGAAAAGGGAATTTATTAAAAAGTTTAATCCAGAAAAAAATTTTTTTTGTTAGTTTGGATATTTCAGGGGAAGGGGTTTTTTTCTTTTGGGTTTTGCTGTTTTGTGAACCCCCGTTTAAAAAGATTTCACCTTTATGGCCTTTCGGGGCCCTGCTGGAATTTGTCATTCCACAGCTACTACTGGTGTGGAACATGGAACTACAAAATGCCAAACATGCCCCCTAAGTTTCCGGTTTTTAAATAAGGGCAGGGTTTTAAGTCAAAAGGTTTTAAGTTTGAGGGGCTGCCCGTTTTATGGCAAACAAAAAAATTTGCCCTTTTAAATGCAGAGAAAAGGGTATTTTAAACACAGGAAATAAAAAAATACTTTTTCCCCCCTGGCGGGACACAGAGCTGGTCGTTGGGGGAAATTTTGAACCCTATTTCACGGGTTCTCCTTTTTCCCCTTTTCTGAACTTCCTTATTAGACCAGTTTAATTTTGGGCCCCAAAAAACGTCCCGAAAGAAATAATGTGGGGGTTAGAAACATGTTTGGGGAACCTTTAGTCATCCAAATGGGTTTAAAAGGGGAGATATTTTGTTTTTCCCCCCTTTTTTTGGAAGTTCTTTTTAAACAAAAGGGGGAAGTTTTGTTATCCTCCTTTTGATTTTTGATAGCCTTCCTCATTTTAAGAGGCGATATTTTTTTTTGCCTTTTAACTTGAAAGGATAGGGGCTTTTAGGGGTTTTGTAGAAAAGGTAACGGAAACCTGTCAGAACCCTCCTTTTTGGGGGCGATAGTTTGCTTTGGGAAAAGGGGGGGCGAAACACCCCCTAGGGGTTTAGTGGGGTAGTAGTTTTTGGGGTTAAAATATTTCTAGGTTTAGGGATGACTTTTAAAAATTTTGATTTTTTCACCCTTTTCTACAAATTGGCACCCCCCCTGCAGGGGGTGTCCAAAGGGAAACCTTATAGCCCTTTTCCATTAAATTAGGGAATTGCCCAAGTAGGAGGTTGGGATCCCCTTCTGGGGTTATTTTAAAATTTTTCGTTAAGTTTAAGGGGTTTCCTTTGGGTTGGGGGGTTCCCCCCAACTTGATAGTGGGAAAGGAGCTATTCCTTCTTTCAGAAGTAGAGGGGTATATTGAAGGTTAGAAATCAGGTTTTTTTTTAAAAAGGTCATATAAAGGGTTTTTGTTATACATAATAAAAGTTTCGTTTTAGGTGGGTTTTTTAGTTTGAGAAAATGAAGGTTTAAGTTTGCCTAAGGCCCAAAATAGTAAATTTTAGTGGGTTTAAAGTCACCTCTGTTCCTTTTGAGATTCCCTTTTTTTTTGGGACTATTTGGGCAATTTCATTTCCTTCCCTTTTTCTACAATTTTCGTACCCCCAATTTGAACCCGGTAAGCTTTTTTGGTGTTTCGCTTGGGGTATGGTGTTTGAATTTTAAATTTTTTTCAAAATAAAAGTTATATTTGATTGTTCTTTTTCCCTTCCAGTATTTAGTTATTTAAAACAAAAGATAAACAACCACCCAATAAAAAAAAAATCCAAATAATAGTCGTATATTGAAAAGATTTTGATGGTAGTGTTCCTTTAAAGAAGCATAAATATATATGATGTTATACTTTACAGCAGATAGCATCCTGTTACTTGAAAAGCTTCCATAAAGCGGGCCCAAAAGAAAAAGGGTTCCAAAAAAGGGAAAATAAAAATGGGCTTGTTTTCCAGGGGCCGGGGTTTCTATTTTTATTCCCCCATCCACAATTACTGCTTTGAAAAGCCATTTTTCTATTAAAAAAACAAGTCTGGGTGTATTTTTCCCCTCCAGCCAAATGTAATACATTACATATACAACTGATACAGGGGTTACTAAATGGGCACTTTATTTTTCCTTATTATATCTCCGTCGGGGTTTTTTGGCCCTTTGGCACATCTGCCCAAATTTAAAAAACAAATCTCCCTCTTCCGAAGAATAAATCCCATTTGTGAAAAAAAATTTTGCTTTTGTATCTATAAACTGTTGGGTTTGTCCCCGTTTTCTGAAGTGGAAAAAGCTTGCCTTTATCAGTCCTCATAAAGCCTTATGTGTGTAGAGGGGGGGGGGGTGGCCCTTTTTATGGCCCCCGTAAGGAGTCCACTGAGGCCAATTTTTCTTTAATATCTTTATAAAAAGACTTCTTGGGTAAATTTCCCATAATTGGGAATTTTGGGTGGGTGATTTTTTGTACCCCTGTTTGTGCTCCAGAAAAAGGCCCCTTGCCAGAGATTTAAGGTTTTAAAAGAAGCTTGTTGTGCCCCAATTTCCCGCTTTTCTTCATTCACGTCTTTTGGGGATTGAGGGGGACACCCACCTTTTAATTTTTACGTGTTAGAATACCCTTTTGGGCCCGGTTTTTTTGCAATTGGGGGGAAAAAACAATGTTACCAAAATTCATTATTATTTGCAAAGGTCAGGTTTACATTGTGTTGGAGCCCCCACCACAGATTCCAGCAAAAAATTCTGGAAAACATAGTGCAGGTTGCATGACGGCTACAATGACAGAAAGCCGACAGATCCCATTGTAGTTAATGGGTTCCATCAGGCGCCGTTGGTGTCTGTCATGTAATGGACCCAGCGCACCTATGAAACAGTGGTCCGTAGTGGAACTTCCTATACAGATGTGAACCAGGCCTTACAGTGTACTTTCTCTAAAAAAAATTCCTTACAGCTTCTTTCTGTTATTTAAAGATAAAAAAAAAGCTGTGCTGTCAAGAGAGGTTAAAAAAAGAAAAGCTCAATTCACCTGTAAAGCCCACTTTGTTCCAACAGCGCCGCTGCTCCGGTGACGTTGCAGCCATTCACCACACTCGGTGGTCATATGCCATTAAGGGTATGTTCACACAGCGTTTTTGGATCCGCAGCTGCGTGTTTGGATCTGTGTTGGATGCAGCAGGATCGCACCCTTTATTATAGAGCTCTTTCTGCATCTTTCGGACCAAGAATTGACATGTCAATTCTTGGAACGGATCCGAAAGGCGCAAGTAAACACGCACCGGCGATCACTCGTGTGAACAACGATACGTGTTTTACATCGAGAGCAGTGTAAAATCACACTGCTCATTGTTAGATGCGTGTTTGGATCCGTCTAGAAAGATCCAAACACGCATCCCAAGAACGTATGTTCACATGGACCCAACATGCAGTGCGAGCATACCCTAAGGCTAGGTTCACACGGCTTAAAATGGGCCGTATTTCGGTCCGTAATTACGCGCCGGAGTGCGCCAGTTACGGGCCAAAAAACGGCCCAAATTCATTACGGTAATCCACAGTTCTCATTGAGAACTATGGATTACGTTTCCTCTCCCCGCCCCGGGCGGGGGAATAATTGACAGGGTCACTTTCTAGCGGGTTTTACGCGCCCCCTAAGCAATTCAAGTCTATGGGCCGGCGAAGTGCCGGCGCCCCGCTCACTCCCCCGCTCCCGCCCGGCTACACGGCGTAATTGCGGGGCGAAATTACGCCTCGCAGTTAAGCCGTGTGAACATGGCCTAATACTGCTTAGGCCAATGATTGGCTGCATTGTGGTCAATGAACGTAACCTCATTGGTGGGAAACATTGGGACCAGTGGCGGTGATGGAACGTAGCAGGCTTGACTATTGAGTTAAGCAGTTTTTTTTTTTTTCATACCAACCAGCAAAGCCTTTTTTTAAAAAAAAAAAAAAAAGTAATGGACAAATCCTTTAACTCCTCATTGATGAATGACCGATATAGTTGTCATGATGGATATAGATACATCAACATTATCTCGTGGGTGCTGTTCACTGTGCCGACAAGATCACAGCAGGAGCTCAGCTGTAATACAGAACAGCCAAGATTCATTGCAATTTAATCCTTGACGTGCCATGGCCAATAGTGACTGCGGTATCCAAATTGATTGACAGAGGGAGGCAGCTACCGCTTTCCGGCCATACGCATCCTGAAATGCAGTTGCAGGGTGCTGATTTGGTGACCACAGCAGTAGGCGATCAAGTGTGCCATAGCTTTCTCCTTTTTAGGCTGTGCCTCTGACCTACCTAGTAGCTTGCCTGTCAGTGTAAGGGTATGTTCACACAGCGTTCTGAATACATTTTTCGGATCCGAAAAACCTATTCAAAAGCACTGTGTAAAAGGCATCCAACACGCACCCAATGTGTGCTGCATGTTTGGATATGTTTTTGCTGCAGCAGGAAACGCCACCCTATAGTTTTAGATAGGGCGCCTGCTGCGTGAAATGGATCAAGAATTGACATCTCAATTCTTTGAACGGATCCGAACGCTGCATCACAAAGATGCATTGGTGATCACTCATCTGAACGATGATGCGTGGTTCACATTGAAAGCAATGTAAAACACATTGCACATTGTTAGATGCATGTTTGGATGCAAACGCATCTATGAAACGTCATGTGAACATCCCCTAACAGACAAAGAACAATGCTTTGGAATACTAGCTATTTCAAAGAATCTAGACCAATTATTTAAAAAAAATAAAAATACACTTTTTTTTTATTGAAGATTCTTTTTTAGATGCTTCGCTTTAAAAGAAAATTCCACATTTCATAACACTGCAATAACCTATAGAAGAAATATAATTGTTTGAAACTTAATAGCACATTGTGTAAAAAAAACCAAAAAAAAACCAAATGGCGGTTTATATAGGTCATTCAATAAATTTTATGTACCTTGAAATTGTACCAAACAACATGCAACTCTTCCTGCAATAAACAAGCCCTCATACGGCTATGTCAATGGAAGGACAAAAAAGTTCTGGCTTTATTATTTTTGAGGATTTAAATATAACAGAATTACTATTAAGGCCTAAAAAGGCTTGTTCCTTAGGGGTTAAAGGGGTTGTCTCACTACATTGATTCATCTTACCTCAGTCATATTTTCTTGGTTTCACTTTGAATTCAGGGAGCGTTTTCTGTCTACCACTAGGCTGCAGTAGAAGCCAGGTCTGTAGCTATAGCAACCAGTGCTGGCAGCCTATCAGGATAGATCAAACAGGTCTGTAGTTATAGCGACCTGAGGGAGCTGATGCAGCCCATATAAGAGGGGATCTCTAGGAATAGGTAGGATGAAGGATATTAACCTTCATTGTAGTCTTGTTGTAGATAAAACTCTGCCCTGGTGGTGTGATGGATGCGCAGGTGCACGGCTGAATACAAGTAGAGTATGATTATCAGAGGTGTATTGTCTCAGTTCATGTCCATCACTTGATTAGCACAGGTTTTTATCTAACAAAATCCGACAATTAAAGTTCATATTTAATGACTGTAAGGTTACGTTCACATCTGCCTTGGAGATTCCGCTAGGAGGCTTTGTCAGACTTCTTAAAAAAAGACAGAAAAAAATCCCATCACAGCATGTTGCACTATCTTGTCTGGTCACATGATGGACACCATGATCGAAACTGGGTGGGTTCCATTCAAGTCATTTGGGGTTAGCCATGTAACAGATTCGATGCCGCCATTAGTTTTGGTTTTCTGTTTTATGACAAAATTGGAAATAATACTGCTAATGTGAACCTAGCCTAAGCGGAGATCTTGAAAACCGTGAGTGATTGGTACATAAAATTTATAATACCTTTTCATTGAAAAGAATAACCTTTGCTGAAAACTGAAATCATTTAGGGCGTCATGTATGATCTAGGAGCATAGGGATCAGTTCTAAATAGCTTTTAAGCAGTGTAGAATGCGTTAGAATGTATGAACCTGTTCTACTGGGGGTCACAGATTTGGCGCATTCTAGTTCCACTCAGGTAAACCACTTGTAACTTGGTCTGGCTGTTCCAGCAGTAATGCTCCTAGTTTTGCCGTCCTCCAGTCATAAATGTGTAAAATCATACAGTTGTGGTGCGACACGCCCCTAGAATGCCCTCACATCTGAGGTGCATTACAAAGTGCTGCAGGCGCCGCATAATGTGCCTAATTCTGGAGTGCGCCTGCTCATACTAGAGAGAACAGGGCTGCGACAGTTTTGGGCTGAAAGCACACCAGAATACTGGTGCATACATGTTGCCATTAGGGCATGTCCCCACTGCACGGGTTTTCAGGCGGTTTGCGGTTTTGCAGACCGCCTAAAAAACCGTCAGAAAACCAGCAGAACGGGGCTCTATGGAAAACCCATGCAGCAGTCCCCACTGCACGGGTTATCCGCCCGGCGGTTTTGCCGCCCGCAAAACATTGTGGAAGCACAATCTTCTGTCCGGATTCCGGACGGAATCTGTGCATCTCAATGGGAGGGGGAGGGCTGTTCTCCGCTCATCGCGAAGAAAAGCCGCCCCCCCCCCGCGGCCATGGGGACGGCCGCAAAACAGCGCAAATACCGGTCACATAACCGACCGGTATTTGGCACTTGCCGTGTAAACAGCCCCTTAATGTCTCGGAGAACCCCATTACCTCTGGGACACCCAGTAGTCGGCACAGTGCAGGGGCAATGGTGCTTGTATGGATATGTCTACACAGTATAGGATCACAGTCGGATTTTTAAGCGGATTATTATCGTTATTTAGAATCCGCAAAAATCCGACTAATCCTGTGCCATAGACTGTAATAGAAATCTGTGCTTTAGTCTACACAGCATTGGTGCTCTACATGTTAAAATGTTGTCGGATTTTGGACGGCATTTTAACATATGCTGTGTAGACATAGCCTATGAGTGCCCCTCTTTTATAGTGGACATAAATAATCCTATAGGAACAGTCTAAGGCCCCATTTGCAAAGTGTTTTGGCAGCCTGTTTGTGGTAAACTATAAAAATGTATCCCAATGGATACCGTGGTTGGGCTATGACTGGGTCATTGACTTCTATACGAAAAAGGTTGTCCTAATTGGACTATGGTTGCCCTATTTAGCGAATGTATATGGTTTGTATATTGGAACCACATAGTAGACCACTCTTTTGTGTACAATGCAGACACTTAAGAAAAATCTTGAAACCAGCTTACCGATACCTCAGTTGTGGGAATGCATGGATCCAGTGCAGGGCAAACACTGTGGCTATTATGGGAATGCACTGATCCAGTGTAGGACAGACACTGTGGCTATTATGGGAATGCACTGATCCAGTGTAGGACAGACATCGTGGATGTTATGGGAATGCACTGATCCAGTGTAGGACAGACATCGTGGATGTTATGGGAATGCACTGATCCAGTGTAGGACAGACATCGTGGATGTTATGGGAATGCACTGATCCAGTGTAGGACAAGAATCGTGGATGTTTGGGAATGCACTGATCCAGTGTAGGACAGACATCGGGGATGTTTGGGAATGCATGATCCAGTAGATAGACACGTGGATGTTATGGGAATGCATGGATCCATTGCAGGATAGACACCGTGAATGCTGTGAGAATGCACAGATCCAGTACAGGGCAAACACTGTGGATGCTTTGGGAATGCATCGATCCAGTGCAGGGCAAACACTGTGGACGCTTTGGGAATGCATCGATCCAGTGCAGGGCAAACACTGTGGACGCTTTGGGAATGCATCGATCCAGTGCAGGGCAAACACTGTGGACGCTTTGGGAATGCATCGATCCAGTGCAGGGCAAACACTGTGGATGCTTTGGGAATGCATGGATCCATTGCAGGATAGACACCGTGGATGCTTTGGGAATGCATGGATCCATTGCAGGATAGACACCGTGGATGCTTTGGGAATGCATGGATCCAGTGAAGGAAAGACACCGTGGATGCTGTGGGAATGCATGGATACAGTGCAGGGCAAACACAGTGGATGCTTTGGAAATGCACTGATCTAGTGCAAGACAGGCACCGTGGATGAAGTGGGAATGCACGGATCCAGTGCAGGACAGACACCGTGGATGCTGTGAGAATGCATGGATCCAGTGCAGGACAGACACCGTGGATGCTGTGGGAATGCATGGATCCAGTGCAGGACAGACACCATGGATGCTGACACTGTATGCATACAATGGGTTTATCACAATCCAATTCCCTTAAGAAGTCTATGGCCCCCTCACGGCCCAACCACGGTGTCCGACAGGATAAATTTTGACGGTACCCTGACAGATATTACAAAATGCTCTGTAAATGGAGTCCAAGATGTATAGCTTTACATGAAGACATAGGCTTGAGTATTGAAGCTTCCTGTGTGTTTAGCTGCCCTAATCAAGTGCCCTTCCAGTGGCGGTAGATACTAAAGGTGGAAATGCCAGCCAAGAATTAATATTGTCTGTAACAAAGCATAAAAGGAGCATTTTGCAGCTGAAACGGTACCAATTTTCTTTCAGACATCAAAGCACGGCTGGTCTGCTGTCCTTGAAGGCAGTGGAGCTACTTTTAATTTTTAATGATTTCCTGTGAAACAAGAATCTATTTAACGAAACATATTTCTGAAATTAGAACTGGCCGCCATCTGATAGGAAAGATCTTGTTCAGGAATAAGACGAGATGATTGTGCCATCACCACATAAATATGTGAAAGGACAAAGACAACGAGATGTCTTGTTAAATACTTGTAGCGAGCGGAATAGAAAGCAGGGGCTTCTGGACAAATCTGGCCTGATTAACTCTATTGTTGTCGTGTTAATATCGCTTATCATGAAACAGATGGAAAATGTCATTTGATCTTGTGTATTGCACAGGTCTATTGCTGAAGATATTATAAAGAAATCAAATTATGGCATGCCCTTTGATGGGATATGTAAAAAGACATTAAACGAAAACCTTAATAGCGGAGAAATCCAAGTGGCATGCCATGATTGGTACAGAACACAAGGCTTATTCTCACACTGGTAATACTGTCCGCAGAGCCAGGAGATTGCTCCATGCTACTGTACTCCTTTGTTTGCAAGGGGTGTACATACTATAGAGACCATCCATGCAGGTGCTTTGGGGCACATGGACGGATGTGGTCCATCCCTGCTTGGTTTTATCTTCTAGTGGGTAGCAAGACCCTGTGCTGTTCACCCTTCTCAAGAGCAACGACATTGTTGACCAATACAGAGGCCTCAGGATCATGATAAGGGTGTAGATCAGGGGTCTCAAACGGTGGCCCTCCAGCTGTTGGCAAACTACAACTCCCATCATTCCCACTGTTATAGGTTATATAAATGCATGGTGGGAGTTGTAGTTCCCCAACAGCTGGAGGGCCGCAGTTTGAGACCCCTGGTGTAGATGGAGAAACAAGTACCAGGCAAAACATGGCACCATGCTTGGTTGCCCAATGTGGTCAGGGCTCCTCTCCTGCAGTACTATCCCTTTTCTTATTACATACTCTTGGCAGGGTGTTAGCATCGGTGAGTGGTGGTGCTGCCATGGCAATGGCGCCAAGCAGACACCAAGTGCCAAAACCAACCTTCCTCGATTTGCAGTGCAGGTTGGAAACATATGGAGCAGCACTAAACAGTATTGCTGATTGTGAAGAAGGTAAAACCACATGTGTAATGTATGGCAGTAACTTGCTGCTGCCCAATATAAGTGTTGAAGCATACAGGCTTAAAGAGGTTGTCTCACTACATTGATTCATCTTACCTCAGTTCTGTTTTCTTGGCTTCACTTTGAATTCAGGGGCATGTTTAGTGGCTTCTACTAGGCAGCCAGGTCTGTAGCTATAGCAACCAGTGTTGGCAGCCTATCATGAGAGATCGAACAGGTCTGTAGCTATAGCGACCTGAGGAGCTGATGCAGCCCATACAAGAGGGGATATCTAGGAATAGGTAGCAGGGCTGTGGAGTCGGAGACGGAGTTGGAGTCGGTGGCTATTTTGCAGGAGTCGGAGTCGTCATAAAATGGACCGACTCCCAAAATATACAATAAGTTGGTCCAGTTAGTTTGATGCAAAGAGCAAGAGGAATTGGGTCCGGCCAGTGCTCCTGCTCCCATATCTTCAGCCTCATCACATGAAGAGTGTAATTGATGACATGGAGCAGGCAAAGCGCTGCCCCAGGGGAAAAGATCTCGCTCCCAGGGCAAACAGATTTCAGCAAAATATTTCACCTGTTTTCAAAGAAGTAGAAGAGTCCAACCATTCATCAAAACTGACTGTGGCTGAGGCAACTCCTTTATACCCTGACATTGTTAGAGATGTAGCGCCTGTGGTCACCGCTTTGCCCCCAACCCAAGTTAGTGTAGAGAAGCCGTTCTCTAGCCTGGAAATAATGAGATCAGATGTGAGGTCATGTATGCAGGATCTGATGGAGGCAATACTATTCTTCAGAACAAATTCAGAGACTCCACAAATGTTCCTGCATTGTTTTGCATATTTAAATTTTTTTTTTGTATCCTAAAGTCATATCCAATAAATATATTTTACACTGACAAGCAAAATGGTAACAATGTTTTGAACTTGTGACTTTCAGGCTCCATATCTCACCATCCACTACAGCTTTGTACATGAGGCTACTGTAATTTTATAGACAATCATCTTACTCATCTTACACATAAATGTGACTTGCAAGTATTTAGCATCTGCTTAGTTCTCAGATTCTTTCCTGTAACTGCATTGTTACTGTTTTGTTCCTAAAAATCAAAATGTTAATTTTTATTATTTTGTTAGTATTTGGGAAATCCACCTTTTGGTTTTCAATACTGCCTGAATCCTTCTGGGCTCTGAATCAGATTCAAGCACATCTTGACCAAAATCTGATCCCAGGTCTCTTCTATACATTCCCAACGTTGGTGCAGACTGGACCTGGATACAAATACAGATTTTTCTTCAACTCTACCCACAAGTGTTCAAAAGATCAAAACAGTGTTACCATTTTGCTTGTCAGTGTCTGTTCTACCTAAATAGCTTGATTATTGTATTATAAGGTGATAAACAGCCCGATGTTACCAATTTACTACAGTAAAGTTATCACTTAAACATGCGCCGTGTATGAGGGAGTCAGGAGTCAGAGGTATGGGAAATTGAGGTGTCGGGGCTACGGCTTGCCGACTCCACAGCCCTATTAGGTAGGACACTGTTAATGGACACATATTTCACAGTGACTTGTCTTTGCAAGATCTTTAACATAAAAAGAAATCCTTGTAGTGAGACAACCCCTTTAAAGGGGTATGTCCATTTCATTGATTAGCTTTAGACATGTAGGTAAAGGTAAATAAGATTATTATGAAACTGATTGCTGTTCTGGTTTTGCTTTTCTTCACAGCTAGAGCAGATCTTATCTCCTGCTTTTGTAGATAAGCTTCACTAGTCACCGCCCACCTCTCTTTGCTCAAACAGGCTCTAGCAGCAGTGGCCGGGATGGTGTTGGGACCAAACTTATTTTACTTATGGTCAAACTTTAACCCTTCAGAGCTCTGTATCCTTCTGCCCTATTGTTTAGACCAATCCTCACTAATGTTCCTCTACCAGGCTCAAATAGGAATAGCAGAGCTGATATGCCAATTACTGCTGTAGACCTGTTCACAGCTTGAACAGGAAGTAGGAGCCTGAAACTGGCTGTGGCTATGTAAAACAGCGTGGTGAGACAATCCTTTAGGTTACCTCACTGCACCAGTATCCCCTGGAGGACTTTTTAGGGAAGTGCTGAGGCAACTGATGGATTGGCTTTACTGAGGTTACTGGGCTTGAGTCCTACCACCGTTACCGGCTGCTAAGTCCTTTCATCCTGTTGCGACCACTAACAGCCCTGAGGAGTTTATATGAACATAGTATTGAGTATTGTACACTTGAATTAGTTGTAGTATTTGACCAGTTGATTTTTTTAAAGAGATGTTCATATTATTGGGTAATATGTGTTGTGAAACAAGCAGCATTATATTCTGGAACTCCTAAAATCTGTTTGGGAACACTGTGGTTGGCATTGCTATTTCTACCAATTTCCTTCCATTGTTTGATAGCCACTACCTGGTGACAAAAGTGGGGGCAGTAGAAAGTAGCATCTAGCAGGGGTAAGGCTGGGTTCACACGGTGTATTTGCAGGGCGTAATTACGCCGTTTGGCCGGGGGCGGAGCGGGTGAGGAGCGGGGGGCCGGCACCTAGCCGGCCCATAGACTTGCATTACCAGCAGCGCGTATACGCCGCTGGTAATTCACATGTCAATTATCTCCCCGCCCGGCGGATTCGCCGAGCAGGGAGAGGAGACGTAATCCATAGTTCTCTATGAGACCTGTGGATTACCGTAATGAATGGGCCATTTTCAGACCGTAATTTGCGCACTCCGGCGCGTAATTACGGACTGAAATACGTCCAGTTTTAAGCCGTGTGAACATGGCCTTAGGACCCGCAGACATATCATACTTTGAGTTCACATTGCAGCCAAGGGCCTATCTTCTACTCCTGGGGATGCCCTGGAGTAAAAGATGTGTATCATCATGTGGGTCATGTGTATCATCCACATAAGATCAGATAAGTAGTGCAAACAACTCAAGCGCGGCCAGATCAGCTCCTGGTCGTAGCTAATGTAAACCGTCAGGAAACTCAGGGCATCTTAGTCAGACTGTGGCTTTCACAGGCTACACTTTTTATAATCACATATATTCAGAAAAGTGATTAAAGGGGTTTTTGGCCACAATCTCATTTCATACCTCCTGAATCCAGCTCTTCAGCTCTGTGTGCGCAGAAGGGGGTGTGTGTGATTTGTTTGAATTGCATATCATGTGACCCAGCAGGATGACATCACCAGGCCTTTCCTCTCTGTAGTGAAAGAAAGGTCTGTTTATGTAAAGCATTGTGAGGAGCTGAGAGCCAAAGTCTTCGCCTCACAGCACAAGAGTCCTCAGTCCAAATCCCTGCCGGAACCCACCCTGAGTATTCTTATTGTCTTTATCAATGTACAAACTTTATTGAGGTTTCTTTTTATTTATTTGCCCTGTTTGACTGATTACTAAGTAGCACAAAGAACGGGAGTAGAATCACAGCACCTGGAGTTTGAACACTCAGTAGCTTCCTTGGAGGAGAGGTGATGTTTGAGCATGTGCGACCAGGATTGAGGAGCTCTCAGCCCTGGTCGTATCCCCTGGAGATGAGCTGTAAACAATGGATCACTAAAGGAGCAGCTAATACAAAAATGGGACAGAATTTTTTATAATAATGAATGGTGAAAATGTTTATTTTATTTGCAAGCTTCCCACGTCAATTTTACTTTTTGGCAAAACCCCTTTAAATACCCATTTTGGAGGATCCCACGTCAACATTAGATCTTGGCAAAACCCCTTTAAGAATTGAGCTGAAGTGAGATTTCAAGTGACACTGCAAATGCATCCTAGCACATGTTAATCATCTTAGAAATATCCTATTGGGTATTTTGTTTTACATGAAAGTCACAAACTTCATCTTTGAAGAATCTTTATTACTTCTAGAAATGTATTACTAAATATGTCAGATGGGTGTTACCAATTGGAGGTGTGTCCTTCCACAGTGCAGGGACACATGTCTTAAAAACTGGAATGGTACCACCCAGCTGTCTGATTTGGTAATACATTTCTAGAAGGAATAACAGAGGAACAGCACAACACAGAGATATGTCTCAGGTGACAGGTTTTTGGTTGGATTTTCGATGGATTCTGTATTTAGAATCTGCTAAAAATCCGACTGTAACCTTTGCCCCATAGACGGCAATAAAATATCTGTGCTGTAGTCTACACAACACTGATTTTTATTTTTTTTTCCAGTCGGTTTTGAAATCCAAAGGATTTTCTAACCGGTAGGATCTTTTGCCTGAGTGCTGGTGGTTTCCCGTACATTCAATGTACCGGGCCGATGGCAAAACCGAAAACTGACAGCGGTTTTTAGCACAATCCCGCAGCAAAAACCGCGGTCCAGTGATAAGATGCCGCCGGATTTTGGACGCCATTTTAACATTGCTGTGTAGACATAGCATTATAAGAGAAGATGCTCTAGTGTTTGGCTTACTTCTTCAAAGCACTTATAATCACTTACTACTAAGCAGAGGCACCATTAATTCTGTGAAAGCGTTAAAAAAGTCCTACCTTTATCTGCATCTGAAAATCCTTACTATAGATATGTTTTATTACTATTAAAGGGGATGTATCACCATGCTGTTTCACAGAGCCACAAGCAGCTTCAGGCTCGCATTTTTTGATCAGGCTGGGGGTGGTTCTATATTAGCTCTGCAAAAGGTTTATAAACTGAGGTGCACAAAGCTATTGAGCTCTAAGGGCGCGTCCCCACTGCACAGGACAAATACCGGCCGGTTTGCCGGCCAGTATTTGTCCTGTTTTGCAGCCGTCCCCACGGCCGCAGAGGGATGGAGGGGGGGGCCTTGTCTCCGCGATGAGCGGAGAAAAGCCCTCCCCCTCCACATTGACATGCACATATTCCGTCCGGAAACCGGACGGAAGAATGTGCATGTTCAATGTTTTGCGGGCGGAAAAACTGCCCGATGGAAAACCCGTGCAGTGGGGACTGCTGCACGGGTTTTCCATAGAGTACCATTGGGCTAGTTTTCGGCCGTTTTTTCAGGCGGTCTGAAAAACCGCAAACCGGCTGAAAAAATGGCCGAAAACTATGCCGTGGGGACATGACCTAAGGGTTAAATCTTGTCATTAACTTAGGTAAACAAACTCCTGTGCTAGAGATAGGACTCAGCAGGGAGTGACTCACCATGGTCAGAGGGAATCTTGTGAAGCAATCAGATAATAGAGGGAGCAGGGAGAGGTGGTTTATAACCAAGAGAAACTTGTGTACACTAGCAGTAGATAAAATCTTTATTCTCTCCTGAATAAAGCAAAATCAAAACAGCAATGGATTTGTTAAGTCTTTATTTACCTACATGTTAGAAGCTAATTATTGTGGTGAGAAAACCCCTTTAAGGATAGAAATATTTTATTCTTATCAAGACTTGTAAACTGGCCCATGTAGAGAGTCAGTATTTTGAACTATTTTTGGCCACCTTTGATGCTAAGCAACAGCCCAAATAGACTTGGACCCAGCTTTACAAGCAGCAAAACAGAACGACATTGCCTTTGCTAGTAAATTGTTAAAATAAGAATTCCTGTAATTAAGTATACATGTTGGGTTCAATATGCCAAGACTCTATGGTTACTGGCATCCTTTGCGGATATATTATTTTTAGGTTGAAGCAAAACCTGTAGGGAGACTTTATTAAGTGCTGTAGATGCAGTCGTTCTGCAGCAGGAGCTGGATCTCCTCGCTTTTGTGTCAATTACCATCTTGTTGAAGTGCATGACTGATATAATTATACATTAGCTGTATTGAAACTTATTTGGCCCAGTGCAAAATCTGTCACAGAGCCCCATCCTATCATGCCCATATTATGAAACTGGCTATATACTGCTGCATATAAGCTATGTTTTTGCATTTAGGATCTTTAGATTTGGGAGTGTCCAGAGTCCAGAGGAGAACATTTCTGAAATGGGTATAAAGTTACATTTATACAGCTCAGCAATAGTATGGTAGATGGCACAGTATTAAAGCCCTTTAAAGGTTTTGCTCACAAATATGCAGGTAAATACATGTCTTTTTGCCACCGTTTTTGTGTTGTGAAATGTGCTTATGTGGTAAACAGCCGCCAGGACATTATGCTTTAAAAGGGTATTCTCATCACAATGATTAGCTTTAAACATAGGTAAAGATAAAGACTAAATACATTGCTGTTCTGATCTTGCTTCCTTTCATAGGTAAAGCAGTTCTTATTTGCTGCTTGTGTACACAAGCTTCCCGACCAACTTTTTCTGCTCTTATTGCTCAAACCATAGTAACATCACCCACTACTGTGTCTTATCAGCAGCACAGGAGCTCGTTTGTGTCTTAATGACACATTTTAACCCTTTAGAGCTCTGTAGCCTTCTACTGTTTATCCCCTTCTGTAAGAAATCAGGATCAGCTAAACATAGAAGAGCTAATATGCCAATTGCTACTGTAGAACCACCCATAACTTTACCAGGAAGTGTGAGACTGAATCTGGGTGTGGGTCTGTGAAACAGCATGGTGAGAACACCCCTTTAACATGTAGCTTTAAGGGGTTTTGCCACAATGTAATGTTGACGTGGTATCCTCCGAAATGGGTATTTAATCACTTTTCTAAATATATGTGATTACAAAAAGTGAAGCCTGTGAGAGCTACAGCATTGCTCAGTCCCCCCTTAGTTTCCTGAAGGTTTACATTTGACACGACCAGGACACTGACGGGAGCTAATCTGGCCGCGCTTGCGTGTTTGCACTTCTTATCCGATGACAGGGAACATGAAGGAGCTTGCAAGGGGCTGGGAACAAAGTGCAGTGAATGAGCCTATGCCTTTTGTATAGAGAATCCACTGGTTATAACGTAATTATTTGAGTAAACATTGCAGACGCTCCCTTCTTCCTCACTCTTTGCTCACCCCCTCCCTCTCACCCATGCAGCCATCAATGACTCAGCATGCTTTGTTTATCTTCTCTCCTGAGCAGATAAGAGGTAAGGAACTCACTTCATGGCAAAACCCCTTTAAGGATATGTTCACACAGTATTTGTAGAATACGGAAATATGTACCCAAATGTGTATTTAACAATGTTCCATTCAGTTTTCATTGATTTCAATGTAAGATATGTATTGTGGTTTAGATGATAAGTATTTTACATACGTTACTGTATTGCATTTAACCGTACAAAAAGTGAAGTCACTTCTTGATCCGTTTTACACATTTAAAGCCAATAGAAACAACAGCGTACATTTTTGCAGTCGGGAAAACTTATCCAAATACGTACCACACTTTGTGGTATGTATTTGGATACGTTATACTCGATACGTTTTACGTATTGTAAAAATGTTTTCAACATGCAGTATGCACATACCCTTAAAAAAAAGATTGCTTTGTGTGGCACATAATTAGAGATAAAGTAGATGGTGCTTGTTTAAGGATATTGCAGTCCAATGATACATTATACAGTTGAAACCAGAATTTTACATACACTATATATAAAAATTACATGCAACTGTATGCATGGATTATCAACTTTCAGGAAACGTCTACTCAAAGTAGCTTAGGAAGACATGAAGTCAGAATAAAACTTACCCGTTTTAGGTCAATTGGGATTACCAAAATTATATATTTGCCAAATTCCAGAATAATGAGAGATTTTAAGGCATTTGTATTACTTTCTGCAAAGTCAGAAGTTTACATACACGGGGATTACTATGCCTTTAAACCATTTGGGACAGCCCATATGATGATGTCATGTCTTTGGAAGCTTCTGGTTTCTTGACAACATCTGAGTTAATTAGAGACACACCTATGACTGTATTTTAAAGCACACCAGAAACACACTGCTTCTGTGTATAACATCACGGGAAAGTCTTAAGAAATCAGCCAATATATCAGGAAGAGAATTGTGGACTTGTACAAGTCAGGTTAATCCTTGGGTGCACTTTCAAGATACCTGAAGGCGCCTCGTTCACCTGTACAAACAATCATATGCAAGTACAAACAAGATTGGAATGTCCAGCCATCATAACACTCAGGAAGGAGACAGGTTCTGTGTCTCAGAGACATATGTGCTTTGGTCCGACATGTGCATATCAACCCAAGCACAAAAGCAAAAGACCTTGTGAAGATGCTGGCGGAAGCGGGTAAGATTGTTTCATTATCCACAGTGAAACTAGTACTGTATTTTTACGTTTGGAGGAAAAAGGGAGAAGCTTAGAAGACTTAGAACACCTTCCCAACTGTGAAACACGAGGGTGGCAGCACCGTGTTGTGGGGTTGTTTTGCTGCAGGAGCTACAAAGTGGCTTAATAATAACCAAGTCAATGTTTTGGCCCTGATCTCAATCCTATTGAAAATTTATGGGCAAAGCTGAAAAGGCAGCTGTATGCAAGGTGACCTACAAACATGCCTCAGGAGGAATGGGCCAAAATGCCTACCAACTATTGTGAGAAGCTTGTGGAAGGCTATCCAAAATGTTTGACCCAAGTCATACAGTTTAAGGGCAATGGTACCAAATACTACTGAAATGTATGTAAACTTTTGACTTTGCAGGAACTAATAAAAAATGCCTTAAAAATTATTTCTCTCATTATTATGACATTTGGCAAATATAAATAATTTTGGTTCCTAATTGACCTAAAACGGGTAAGGTTTATTCTTATTTCATGTCAGATAGTGAGAAAAACATACATATATGTCTTTTTATACAGTGTATGTAAACTTCTGGTTTCAACTGTATGTATGGATTATCAACACTCTAATCAAAAAAAGAAAGATGCTTTTATTACAATGAATGAATGAATGAAAACAGAAGCCCATTGAGATACAGTGTTGGAACTGGTGACCAGTGGAAAGTGAGTACTGTATAGGTTTTCGTTAGTGCCCCAGGGACATCATTTTATTTTTTTTAGGGACTGAACTTCCCCCTTTATTTGGTTCTGGGATGAGCATTCTATGTTGAAACCATAGCTCAATAGAAAACTGGTAACTGGTTCCAAGGTCCCAGAATGTCATCCCAAAAAAATCAAAGTAAAGATTAAAGAAAATCATGCAGTTAATTGACACTGATAGAGCAGTTCCTTATAAATTACTGTCTGAAACAGGTGCTAGAAGCTGGAACTCCTTTTCTATTTTGAAGAGAAAATGGGGTGCCCCACTTAACCTCGTGCCCAAAGGAGCCGCTCATCCAGGTACATGTAAAGATCAGTGCAGAAAATGTAGCACCGCACTGTACTGTAGAGAGGCGCTACTAGACAGCCAGTAACCAGTAACATATTCATCATAATTGGCTGGATCAGTGTCTGGGTCGTTGTATCTTGAAACCACATTCAGCATACAATGTCCCAGCAAAGACCATTGTGTGTTGAAAATATTGTATCTAGAGACCATTGTCATTTGCCCATACAGTATGCTTATGTGTTTCAGCCATGTGACTTCTTCCTTAATAATAATTGACTTATACAGAGCTGTCTGCCGCTGGTTGACCTCCCGGTGCTTAGCTTGGTGTCCAATGAGATGGTCTTCTATCAAGTCTAGTGGCCTCTGATATTCAACATGCATGCCCTTTTTGACTCCATGTCAGCAGTGGGAACTATACCATATTGTCCTGGATGTTTAGTGTCAGGTAGAACTGATCATCTGGAAGAGATATATTTTTAGGGGCCATATAAAGCTTTTAGCGGTCTGCCCACAAAGTCTGCAGTACATTGCAGATGAATCTTGAAAAGGATCTTCTCTGGTAAGAGTCTGTCCTGTAATGGGCTGGTAAAGAAGGCTGACTCATTCTTGTTCCAAATCTGGGCCTATCATCCACTTAGCTGCTTTTTAGAAAATTCTGCTAGAACAAGCTAAGTATAAGCCGTAAAATTATAGAAGGACACAAGCTACTGAGGCAGCAGCGTCAACACTCTGGAGGATGAATCATGTGAAGGGAAACAGGGCTGGTTTTTGGGGGCTATGCACTGTATGACTGTGCAATCATTTCCAATTATAGGCAGTCCTCGACTTACACCGTTCCGACTTACATCTGTCCCCTAGTTACACACGGAGACTTATGGGGCAGGCTGGCACTTGTAGTTCCATAGCAGATAGTAGCCTTAGAACCACAAGTTCCCACATGCCACAGCAGCACATGAGGTGAAATCTTCTTCACAGGGGCACAGACCACAAAAGAAATGTAAAAACCCTTCCCTGCACTATCCAAAACTAATAAAAAAAAGTTATGAACAACACTACAGTCCCTATCCTGTTCATAACCTGGGGACTCCCTGTAGATGCCATTTATCTACATAACTTGCATATTATTCTGCTTTATGCAGTATGACCCAAAGCTTCACGAAGTAAAGCCATCCAAAAGGGTGGGCTTCTGCCAGTCAGATATTTTTTCTTCATGAAATAAGCTACACCGCTGGTGCCTGTCAATCGTTTATCTCCCATCAGAGATAAGCATGCATGTTAATAGGAAATTTGTGGGTGACAATTGTCTGTAGTGAACCGGTCATAGTGAACATGATATCTGATCTGCCAGCAACATCTTAGGCTATGTCTACACGGCTAAGTTAAAATACTACCGGACATCCGCGGTCGGATTTCTCGCAGCCCCGTACATTGAGGGATACGGGAATTCGGCAGAAGATAGAACATGTTCTCCTTTACGCTGGTGAGTTAAAAATCTGTGCTATGTAGAACTCAATAAAAAAAAAATCTGTGCTGTAGCACTGGGTACAGTCAGATATTTGGCGGATTCTAAATACTGAAACCGCTGAAAATCCGATGGAAAACCTGTGCTGTTTAGACATAGCCTTAGGGTATGTCTACACAGCACTGGTTTATGGTCAGATTTTCGGTGAATTCAGTATTTGGAATCCACCAAAAATCTGACTGTAACCAGAGCCCCATACACAGCAAGAGAAAATCTGTGCTGTACTCTACACAGCACAGATTTGTTCCAATCGGGTTTGAAATCCGCCGGATTCCACCTGATCTGCTGGTTTCCCGTACAGTCAATGTACTGAGCTGGTGGGAAATCCGAAAACCGACTGCGGTACTACAATGGTAAAAGTGACCTCGAATTATGGATGGCATTTTAACGTTGCTGTGTAGACACAGGCTTAGGCAATGTTCACACGGCTTATTGCCGGCGTAATTGCGGGGACGGCCGTACACGCCGTAAATAATGTGCACGTCACTTTCTCCCCCCTCGGCGGATTCCCCGAGCGGGGAGAAGAGATGGAATCCACAGTTCTCTATGAGAACTGCGGATTACCGTAGTTACTGGGACGGATTGGAGCCGTACTGAAGCACAGATCCGGCGCGCAGTACGGCTCCAATCAGTCCCAGAATAAGCCGTGTGAATAGTAAGAGGAGCTGAGCAGATTGATATATAGCTTTGTGGGGAAAGATTCAGGAGAACTTGCCATTTTGTCATTAAAATTTCTGATTATTTTTGGTTAAAGAGTCTAGTAGGCAGTGATATGAGTGTCTGACGGCCTTCCTTGTATGAGTATGTATGCAGAGATAGCTGTCAATCACTGATAATACTGCCCACTGGACTCCTTAACCACAAGTTATCACAAATTTAAATAAATAAAATACTACTTTCTTCTGAATCTTTCCCCAGAAAACTATAGGGGACACATATGAAAATGGTCTAGGTCTAAAACTTTCTTTGTTGACCATAGCAACCAATCAGAGGTCCCAGAGGTTTCATTTTTTCAGAGCACTATATGAAATGAAAGGGGAGCTCTGATTGGTTGTTGTGGGCAACAAAGAAAGTCTTAGAGCTAAACAGTTTTCATAATGAGGCCCTTTATATTAGTCTGCTCAGCTCCTCTCACTGTATAACACACTACAGCAGGTCAGATAAAATGTTCAATGTGACAGGTTCCCTTTAAGGGTATGTTCACACGGCTTATTTTGGTGCGCATTTCGCCGTGTATTTCTTCGCGTATTGCGCTTAATACGCGGCAAAATGCGCCCCGCAATTACAGTACTCCATAGCTCTCATAGAGAACTATGGATTACGCCTCGTCCCTCCCCGCGCGTACAATACAATCGTATTAATGTGCCGACTATATAAAAAGTCCAGAGCTGTCTGAAAAGACTACTTTTTGCCAAGCATTAGAGGCTTTTTGTGTCACATGCCGGCCAATTATAGATATTTGCTATGTTGTGGATTTGTGGTTGTTAATGGGTGAAACTCATTGAATATAAGCCCAGACTAAGCAACAGATAATTTACAGCATTATTGTTTTAAAGGGGTTGCCCCTTGTAAAGCATTCCTGAGGCCAGCTTGTAACTCACTAAGAGCCGACCTCAGAGAACGGGAACATGGCTGTGCTTGCACAGTTCACTGCAATCATTTGTATGAGGGTTCCTGAGCACGCATGCTAGAAATGAATGGGGAGGACTGCACAAGCAAGGTCATCTCCAATTTTTGAGACTAACTCATAACAAGTTAAGAGCTGGCCTCAGAGAGAATGTTACAAGATAGAACAACCACTTTATGACAGTAATTCAAAATGTCTAAGGCTACGCCTACACAGCAATTTTAAAAATGGCGTCCAAAATCCGACGGCATTTTAACATTGCTGGACTACGGCACAGGTTTGCGGCAAAAGCTGTGGTAGGTTTTCAGATTATCCACCAGCCAAGTACATGGGCTGCACGGGAGTCTGATGGGTATCTGGCTAAACATGTTCTATCTTCTGCCAGACGGCAGGCGGCTTCAATAGAAAACTCGTGCTGTGTAGACTACAGCACGGATTTTCTATTGAAGTCTACACAGCGCTGGGTACAGTCTGATTTTCGGCAGATTCTAAATACTGAATCCGCTGAAAATCTGACAGTGCTCTGTAGACATAGCCTAGCTGATCTCTGTCTTGATCTGTTCCTTATCCTGAGATCATGGAATAAGATGGAAGAGAGCAACCGTGAATCATAGGTAATTCAGAAAACTACACCCCCGCACAGGGGTTGTGCGGTTAAATTTTTATCTTTTTTTAGCATGCTTTTGCCCTATTAAAGTAAAAAAAAAAGCTATACTCGCCTCTCCTGTCACCTTGGATCCAATGCTGCACCATCCTCACTCTCCACCAGTCTCCTGTTTTTCTTCCGATCTTGATCTGAATGAGACGTCACGGCTGCAGTTGTCACCTGCCATTGGGTCACCTGCCATTTAGAAGCACGTGCTCCAAATGGTGATGTCAGCCAGATATTTGACGTCTGCAGCTAATCAGTGGTTGTAGCGTTGGCGTCCCGTTTGGATCAAGACTGGAACAAAACCAAAGACTGGCGTAGAGTTTGGTCGTCGCTGCGCTGAATCTGAGATGAAAGGAGTGGTGAGTATAACTTTTTTTTTTTTTTTTTTAGGGCAGCAATATGCTAAAAAACCAAAATGTTACTGGACAACCCTTTTAATATATTCCAGTTGTTTTGGTAACAACATTTAACAATGTTTTCATTATTCCAATGCTGCCAGACCACAGGAATGTGTTTTTTTGCTTTCTGATCTTGTGTAACATTAGTTAAGATTAGTAAGTGGATTCTTTTCGGACATCTGTCAGCAGAATAACATAGCAGCACGCAGATGAGCAGATGCCAGATGTTCGGACAGCCGATTTTAGAGCAGTTCTTTTACAGAAGCACATCTGAAGCCTTTCACTTGAGGTATGACATGGAACCAAATATGTATTTATCTAGCAGAAGGGTTTGTTATGCTTTGGAATCTACAAATGAAAAAAATACTGTACCCGAGAAACACTACAGTAAGGTTATTATTTTTATTTGTGTGTTTTTGTTGTTATTTTGTGGCGTATTTTGTGAGATCTGTATCTATCTCAAGAACGAGCTTCAGAACCTCTCCCAGAGATGGGACTCGCACCTATCTGACACTGATGGCAAATCCTAGCACTATGTCATCATTGTCTGACGTGAGACAACCCTTTTTAAAAGGGTTTCATTGTAAGGTAAAATCCCCTGCACTGGTCTCCCGCAGCTAACTACGAGCCAACCATGCATGAGAATGAGAGGGTGGCGCCTGCGGACGTCCTCTCCAATCACTTCTATGGGAGCTCCCCGATATAGCCCAGCGCACACACACGGCCAAATTTGGAAATCCCATAAAAGTGAATGGAGAGGACAGCTGAAAGTTCCCCCCTCCTCATTCTCGTGTAGGAGCCAGTACAGAGGATTTTACTTTGTTGTTAAAGTCCTTTAAGGGCATCTGTCAGTATATTCTGTCCTATTTCATAGCAGCATTTTATACTGGCAATCTGAATAGGATATTAGAGAATTAGATTGTAAACTCTTGCGAGCAGGGCCCTCACACCTTGTGTCTCATCTCTAAGTAGCTTTTCATTTACACCCTCCAAATTGTAAAGTGCTGCGGAACATGTTGGCGCTATATAAATAAAGATTATTATTATTAATTATTGTGCATTCAGTTAATAGCCATTACAGCACATTTATTTTTGTCGATAAGGACTGTTTACCAGTGTACTGTACTAATCCAGTAGACCTGCTATTGTAGTACATTGCCCTGGAAGGGATTTTTTTTTATTTTTTTTTTTAAACGTTATTTTTATTAGTGCTTTCAGATTAATAGGTACAAACAAACAATACCCCCAACATGGGGGAGCAACAAAGGGAGATCAGGAGTGGAGTGGGGAAGGGGGATACTGGGGAAAGGGTGGATATGAGGGAGAATAGAAATGCACTTAGTCTGTAAATATGTAGATCTGCATAAAATAGCATGCCATGCCGGACAAAATTATAGAACAAAAGAGCAGAGTTCGAACATGTTCAGAACCTAATAATAGACATTGCTATAAGAGTCTGACATCAAGGCAGATCATGTTAGGAATAAGGCAGTTCCTTTTCGTGAAATCTAATATACTCAGATATGATGCATGGAACAGGAAGGGATTTTTTCATCACAAGCGGTGATAGCTTGTCACTAGGATATCCCATCACTGGGATCTGACGGCCTGGACCCCCACAGTCCCTTCAAAGGTTTACATAGATTGTTTGGCAACAGAGGGGTTAATTGTATGTCAAAGAAGAAAAGCTCTATTGTAAAAATAGAATATGAGAATGAAGCTTTGTCCTTTGGACTGAAGGAGAGGCAAATTAAAGAAAAGCTCCTTTGTGTCAAGGAAGTGTGGCTCTGCTCTATAAATATTTTAAGGTCCTGATCGCATTGACTGACTGTAGCGGCAAGTACATGTTTATATACGTGCTTTGTACAAATGACGCTGCAGACAACTTCAAACTATTCCTTAGAAAAGCCAAGGGTGACGGGAACAGGAAAATGAGGGACACTGATGCACAGCACAGTCCTGTGCTTCTGCGAATATCACTGTATGTATACACCAGTGGGCTTGACACGTTTTATTCTATGGTCATTTTCCTTTTGTTTTCACATTTTGCATAGTCCCTTGGGAAATGAGGCGTTTGTTGCCACAGAGACCAAATATGAGTCTCCGTTGAGGAGACTCAGGAGATTCACGGAAGGGACAGAGTCTATTGATTTATCAGTGACAGGTGCATACATCCAGAAAACTGCAGATTAATCTTTGCCCATAGGGACCCATCACGTCTGTCCCAGCTCTACACGGACAGACACCGTGGAAATCGGGAAATGTCAGCGCCACCGACACAAGAATATTTTTTTTTTTATAAGACACCATGAATTGACTAATAGATCCGTAACTGCATAGGCTGCTTACTCCCACTCCGCAGCCGCAAATCCATATGGATGAGGCTGAGCGGCCTGCGGGGAGAGGGCAATGTTCTGTACTCATCTGCATATTAACTGGTCTGCCTGCTGATCTGCTACCACCAGGCCCTCTGGCCTCGCTCCATCTACACACAACACCCATTATATTATATTATATTCCTAGAAGCACCCGGATTTAATATTCATAACTAGACAGCAGACTGTAAAGGTTAAAGGGTAAATGCACTCATTTTCTGCAGGAAAAATAAAGGCGCAATAAAAACCCTTTTATGCAGGGCCCGCTGCTATGTAAATAGTGGTTTAATGAATGTGTGAATGCATCCCTGAGCATTATAAATGTTTAGTAACAGACCGCTACCAAAGAGCTGGCAAATATGTGAGTAGGATACAGGAATGTAGTAGACTGAGGGTGTAGTTTGCTGCATTTACATGGAACCTCCACAGTTTCCATGGCACAGAAATGAGGCCCGGTGATGCACAGAATGGGACCGTGTTGGCGGCTCTGTATAGATTATATAACTAAATAGCATGCAGTTTGTTCCAAAATCTCTTTCAGGGTATTCACAGGCATGTCCTATCTAATACTTGTCAGTGCCATCTATGTCTATAGAGGCGACTGGATTCAGTTTCAGTAGGAATTCTTACTGCATACAAAACAAGGGATCGTTGCAGTCTTTATATACTCTGTGGATTTTTAAAGTTTTATGCTTTATATTGTTTTCATTTATCATGTATGTCATAGGCGATCATACAGTTTTCTAATTCACAAAATTCTGCTCTAGTACTGTTACATACCTCCCAACTTTTAGAGATTGCAAAGAGGGACACATCATAAAAGCCTCTAACCACACCCAAAACATGACATCACACCAAGACACACCTCTAACCACGCCCCCATACATACATGCCAACTTTTTAGACAGGCAAAAATGGACACATTTTCAGGATTGCTTTGTATCCAATGATGAGATATTAAGTAAGTTGTTATGTGATATATAGCGAGAAAGTAATCAGATACTTTTTACAGCAAGTTAGTCAGTTTATTGACACAAATCTGTTTCCTAAAGGAAAAAGAGGGACATTTATAGAGCTAAGAGGGACAGAGGGACAAGGGTTAAAAATAGGGACTGTCCCGCCAAAATTGGGACAGTTTGGAGGTATGCTATTAGGCTGCGTTTACATGGCAAAGAGCAAATACCGGTTGGGAAATCCCGACCGGTATTTGGTCTGTTTTTGCCACGCAGGGGGACGGCTTTTGTCTTACTAGACTGATTACTAGACCGTTTGGAACTGGATAAGAAATGGAACTTTATTTTGGACTTCAGAGGAGGCATCTAGACAAGTGGTGGGCCACTTATTGCAGGGCCTTCTACCGTAGCCTCTAGTATATTTTATAAAATATCCCGAACAAGGAACACATATAACAGGCATGTAAATCAACTCATGAAAAGAAATGTACACTTGAACACGCACAAAATCTAATGGGTTCCTCAAGTTACAATGGCCTAAGGATACGATATTTTCACCATACAATGGTCTTTCTCAGGACATTGCATGTTGAGTGTGGTTTCAACGTACAGTGTCCCAGGCACTGAGCTGCCTATTAATATGAACATTTTACTTTTAAAACCCCTGTACCAGTGAAGTGCATGCAGTGATTGGCAGTCTAATAGCGCCTCCCTACAGTACAGTGTGGTACTACATATTATGTACTACTCTTTACATGTACCAGGATGAGCGGCTCCTTTGGGCACCAGGTGAGGGTGGCCCCAATTTTATTGCTTGTACACTGTGTATATAAAGTACATGACTTCTATCCTCAGTATAGAAAAGTATGTTCAGATTCCATCAGCTCTTTCTGTTTCTTGCTTTATCTGTATTAGTTATTTGCTTCATTTTCTTTATTCTTCATGTTACATTATTTTGGGTGATATTTTTGGGCTGTGGAAAGAATTACCAGTTTTTCATTGAGTTATGGTTTCATACAATGGTCATCCCGAGGACCAATTAATATTGTATGTTGAGGGACCACTGTACTACTATGTAGTTTAAAATACACCAAGATTTTACAAGGATTTCACACAACTTTTTTTTTTTTTTGCCTTGGATTAGCCACATTTCTATGGGGGTAATCTACATCCTGGTTACCTGATGTAGAATCCAAGCAGGTTGTGCATGAACGAAGTGACATGTTAAGGCATGGGATTCCTTATCAAAACCTGTCTTGTAAACATCCCTTTATACTAGTTGGGCAGAGCAATCAGCAGACAAGGGTAATGATGCTTAATTATTCTGGGAAAGGTAACTGCAGCATATAAATGTGTTTTCTGAGAACAGCAAATCAGGCACATTAAGATCCTATACAGACCCCAAGCCACCAATTGTTCACTATTGGTCTTTACAATCCACTTTGATTTAAAATGTCTGAATTTAAAAGGATTCTCTGCTTTGGACAATCTACACTTGTTAGGGTAGTTTCATACTATGTTAATGACCATTCTAAAGGGGTTGTCTCACTACACAGATTCCTCTTACCTCAGTTCTGTTTTCTTGGTTTCACTTTGAATTCAGAGGCGTGTTTACTGGCTTTCACTAGACTGTAGTAGAATCCAGGTCTGTAGCTGTAGCAACCAGTGCTGGCAGCCTATCAGGATAGATTGAACAGGTCTGTAGCTATAGCGATCTGAGGAGCTGATGCAGCCCATACAAGAGGGTATATCTAGGAATAGGTAGGACACTGTTAATGGACACATATTGCAAAGTGACTTGTTTTTCATGATCTTTAACATAAAAAGCAATCCTTGTAGTGAGACAAACCCTTTAAAGTTATCCATCAAGGTACCGTGAAAAAAGGTACCCTGGAGCCGACACTACGCAACTGCCCTATAGAGAATAATGGAGCAGATTTAGCTCCGTGTGAGATTAGGCTATTGAATCCCACAAGAAAGTTGTATGCCGCTTGGAAAAAGAGCCCACAGAGGGCTGCGTCTGCTCTATTATTCTGCTGCGGCTGCCTTGCGTACCTTTTTTTTTCACCTTACTCCGACTGAAATCTCAAACATAGCCAATATTATAGTGTGAAGGGTCTCATGACAATAAGCTGATCACACAGTTTCCTACAGTTTGCTCCAATCGGTGGGGAAGCCTGGCATAAGTATTTGGTTTCCTGCAGTGCCCCCATAGGGAAAGAAGCAGACCCCTCTGCCTATTCACTTTGGTCGCACATCTAATGTAGGACAGGACAGGTCATCCAGAGTGAGAGATGCTCTTTGTAACAGCTATTACTTTTAGCCAAAACATGAGCATCAGGAACTAGGAGCCTCCTGCTAATATGTCAGAATTCCTTAAAGGGGTTTTGACACGATCTCATTTCATACCTTCTGCATTCAGCTCTGTGTGCTCAGAAGGGGGCGTGTGTGATTTGTTTGAATTGCATATCATGTGACCCTGCAGGATGACATCACCAGGCCTTTCCTCTCTAGTCAAAGGAAGGACTGTTTATGTGTAGAACTGTAAGTAGCTACATTGTAACACAGAGGTAAAACTTTTGCCTGCAGGCACAATGGTCCTCGATTCAAATCCCTGCAGGAACCAAACCTGTGGATTTTTTTCCTCTTTATCAATGCACATATCTCATGGAGGTTTCTTTTTTTCATTTATTTGCACTGTTTGACTAATTACTAAGGAGAACAGAGGACAGGAGTAGAATGACAGAACTCGGGGGTTGAACACTCAGTAGCTACCTGAGAGGAGAGGTGATGTCTGAGCATGTGCAACCAGGAATGAGAAGCTCTCAGCCCTGGTCGTAACCCCTGGAGACCAGCTGTAAACAATGGATCACTAAAGGACTAGCTAAAACAAAAACGGTCCAGAATTTTTAATAATAATGAATGGTGAAAATGCTCATTATTTAATTTACAAACTTCCCACGTCAATTTTACTTTGTGGCAAAACCCCTTTAATAGAGTATAAAAGCATGGATTTTCTGAACTGGACAAATCCTTTTAATTGCATTTTCTCATCTCAGAATATAATGCATATTGTTAGAATAAGCTATCACGTCATGATTAGGAGATATTTAATCCTGAGAAAATACAAGGCTGCAGCACTGGTTTCTAATCTTAGGAAGGGATGGCATAATGCTTCATAGTATTTAATTGCACAGCAGGACCTGTGCAGGGGAGAATCGGTTTCGCTCCATTTAAATAAGTTGGGCAAGCTACAGTTCGGTGTGCAGCCAGGAGTGCAGCTCTGCAGGTAAAAAAAAACAAAGTCATATGCCATATGATTGGTGGATGCTTGACCCCGAGAATGAATGGGCTGCAGCACTGGAATTCAATCTCATAATGTTATGGCATATTGCTTCAGAGTATTTAATTGCTGGCAGCCCACTGTGCATTGGTACTGCAGCACATCTTCATTAACGTAAGTTGGGACTGCTGTAGTTCCCTGCTTAGCGTCTATGCAGGTAATAAAACAATGAAGTAATATGCCATCACTTTGGGAGACTAGAAATGAGGCTCATATATTTTAGGCTGTGGGTTAGAAGTACAAGATAGCCTCGTTCACACGGCTTATTTCGGACGGATTTTGCCGACGGATTGACGATCGTCAATCCGTCGCAAATCCGTCCAAAATAAGTCACAGCCTATTTTCTATTGATTTCAATCGAAAATACGGCTCGTCGTTCACACGACGCGTAGTTCCGTGCCGGATTGCTGCCGCGGATTGACGACGGCAATCCGGACGGAACAACAATTCACATGTCAATTATATCCGGACGGATTCAACACCAACAATGTTTGTATATGGTTAATACGTCGGGAAATCGGTTACAAATACGTGCCACACTTAGTGACACTTTTTTTCAACTGATTTTCAACTGATTTCAGAAAGTATTTACATCGGAATCCGTTGTAAATACGTTCTGAAATAAGCCGTGTGAACGAGGCCATAGGGATCACCATTGCAGATTTTGTGCTTTTGACAGGAAAAATAGCTGCACGCAGTGTCCATTGTGCAACAATTCCAGCAGTGTATTGTGTAACAGAAACCACAATGCAGATATGAACAGAGTTTATCCTTCACTGATGCACAAAAAGCAAACAAAGTCTGGAAGAATCCAAAAAGTATGTATGGAGAATATTGGCCCTCAAGACTTAAAGGGGTTGTCTCACTACATTGATTTATCTTACCTCAGTCCTGTTCTCTGGGTTTCATTTTGAATTCAGGGGCGTGTTTACTGGCTTCTACTAGGCTGCAGTAGAAGCCAGGTCTGTAGCTATAGCAACCAGTGCTGGCAGCCTATCTATCAGGAGAGCTCAAACAGGTCTGTAGCTATAGCGACCTAAGGAGCTGATGCAGCTCATACAAGAGTGGATATCTTGGCACAGGTAGGACACTGTTAATGGACATATATTGCAAAGTGACTTGTTTTTGCAAGATCTTTAACATAAAAAGCAATCCTTGTAGTGAGACAACCCCTTTAAATGTAGTGCGCTTTAAAAAGTAGGATGCATATATCCAAAATTAAATGTTGCAAATAAAAGTTAAAAGCAAAGCGTTTCGTGTGCATACATAGCACGCTTCTTCAGGGAAAACATAGAAAAGGAGAAACCTATTGTGCAAATTAAGGTATTAGGATTGTATGGGTAAGCATTAAATCCTAATGCATATTAGGAAGTTACAGAACTTTTCAATATATAATAATAATTAAACTGGAATACCCCTTTAATGGTTCTGACTCAGGACTTGACATGTATGAAATTGTCTTGGTGTAAGACTTTCTTTGTTGCCCACTGCAACCAATCAGAGCTCCCCTTTCGTTTTTTCAGAGCACTATATGAAATGAAAGAGGAACTGTGATTGGTTGCTATGGGCAACAAAGAAAGTCTTAGACCAAGACAGTTTTCATGCATGAGGCCCTAAATTGTCATTTTTGCTTCCATTATACTTATGCCCCAGTGCCCAGTACATTGTCCCCTCTTTAGTTTTACAACTGTCACTCCTAAGGCCATGTTCACATGGCTTATAAATGGCGTATTTCAGGTCCGTAATTACGCCACGAAGTGCCGGCAATTACGGGCCGAAAACGGCCCATTACAATACGGTAATTTCACAGTTCTCATAGAGAAACTATGGATTTACTCCTCCTCTCCCCGCCCGGCGAATCCGCCGGGCGGGGAGATAATTCACTGTCACTTTCTAGCGGCGTATTACGCGCCGCTAGCAAGTGATAGTCAATGGGCCGGCGAAGTGATGGCCCCCTGCCTTACTCCCCCGCTCCCGCCCCGCCCCGTCCACACGGCGTAATTGCGGGCGTAATTACGTCCCGCAATTAAGCCGTGTGAACATAGCCTAAAAGAAAGCCTTCTATGTATTAACATGCAATCTATAACAAATACGAAGAGTGTAATAATACTACTGGCTAGACCAAATTCTTTACTATAAGGCTGGGTTCACACGGCTTATTTGCGGGGCGTAATTATGCCCCGCAATTACGCCGCATGGGCGGGAGCGGGGGGCCGGCACCTCGCCGGCCCCTGGACTATCCTTACCAGTGGCGTGTATACGGCGCTAGTAATTCACATGTCACTTATCTCCCCCCTCGGCGTATTCGCTGAGCAGGGAGAGGAGACATAATCCATAGCTCTCTATGAGAACTGTGGATTACCGTAATGACCAGGATGTATTCCAGCCGTAATTCGCGCACTACGTCGCGTAATTACGGACTGAAATACGTCCCATTTTAAGCCGTGTGAATATATTAAATTACTTTTCTTCAACATAGTCATCATTCCTGGCTATGGATTTTTGATACCGAAACAGGAATGTGTCTTGTCGTTCTCTTCACTGTTGAGATGCACCATTCACCCCCTCATCGAGATAACTTCCACAGCTTGGTCTCCATAACTGTTTAGCAAGTGTCAATGGCTGCAATTTTTTCCCATATGGAGGAATTTGGTAACGGACCTTCATGACACACTTTCATGTTAGGCATTATTTTGTCAGACTGCCCCCTCCCGGCTGCCATCTGTTGCACGGGCAATATAATTTATCAGATGTTGGCAGGAAGTGTATAGTCTTTTGCCATACCGGCAAAATCCACTTTTACTGTTGGGACCAACATAACATAGTTTCAGAGCAACTGTTGTGCCAAATAGCCATGTGATTGTGACAACAGAAACCTGTTTCCCTCTTGGTCATGTGAACTAGCTGCTTTAAAGGGGTTGTCTGACTACAAGGATTGTTTTTTATATTAAAGATCTTGCAAAAACAAGTCACTTTGCAATATGTGTCCATTAACTGTGTCCTACCTATTCCTAGATATCCCCTCTTGTATGAGTTGCATCAGCTCCTTAGGTCGCTATAGCTACAGTCCTGTTTGATCTATCCTGATGGGCTGCCAGCGCTGGTTGCTATAGCTACAGACCTGGCTTCTACTGCAGCCTGGAAGCCAGTAAACACACCCCTGAATTCAAAGTGAAACCAAGAAAACAGGACTGAAGTAAGATGAATCAATGAAGTGAGACAACCCCTTTAAGTCTCTGCATATTGGTTGTTATGGGCTTCCAAACTGTACATGGGAGGATGAAGAACATTAGGATGATATCACAAATTATGCATGCTGGATTTCTATATCTGGTTAGCTTTATTGATTTGCCTGTATGTCGGACCCCATAGAGGCTAAGAAAGTCAATAACCTCCATCCATGCATTCAAGTTTTAAAATTGTGTTTTTTTTTTTTGTTTTTTTTTTTACTTTTTTACTTTACTTGGCATAGCTTTCATTCTGGGACCTAGTAAACTATGCCAACCCTCTCTTTGTGTCTTTTGGGAGATGTAGGTGTCATATATACAGTATTTATAATTTTAGTGCAGATATTTTATTGAACTTCATCTTCACAAATTTCAAAAACTTCACAGAAAGGGAAACAGTAATGGAGGCTAATCTTGCAAAGCTGGATCCTCGTTGAAAAGCACGGTAGACTGCACAGGTGCTTTGAAGGCATGGAGACCTGGCAAAACGCTCAACTTTTTAGACCCTGTTGGGAGTGTGAATGAGAAGAGAGAGGACATGTAGTATCATTATAGGGTAAATTGTAGATTCGCATGAATTCTTAGCTTTTCAATGAATTTCATGTTTAATCTCCAGAAGATGCAAGTCATTTGACTAAACTATGTGCGCCTCTAATTTAGGACGGCAGCTTGTAAACATATGTCTTTCTAATGAAAACGTCAAGGTCACTAAACAAGTAATTATGTAGCAGAGAAGCAAAGTGACGAGGATGAAGTGTGGGTAACATTCCATTCCATTGATGGCCACATCGTGGGCTGCTGAGAACATTTCCCAACCTACGGAAATACAGATTGCTCAATGAACTTAAACTTGTCCTTTGTGTCAAATGCCAAAGCTGTTGGGTGGATGGGCTGGAACCCGGCACAAGGGGGAAACCGGCAAGTAGTCCACTTTACTCTCACAATCCTTTGAGCAATGCCTGGCTTTACAGTTTGTTCCTTGCTTCATATCATGTTTTGTGGAAGACATCCAAAACATGAACTTATTCTGAGCACAGGCATTGCACAAAATAGAGTCAAAAGTTTGTTTTTATTTTTCCCAAAGCATTATGTGAGCCAACATGTTCCTGGTGGGAAAAAATTGGGTTTTTTATGTATTTAAAAACCTTTTATAAATTTTTAAAGCCCTCCAAAAAATATACTTTATGATATATGTACAATGGATATCACTAAGTAGTTTCTATCATAGGTTTATGTCAGAGATACATGTCAGGGAGTCCTCCACGTGTATAACTTGCACAGACAAACGGATAAAATTGGGCAGATTTATCGATACTGTAGTGTAAACTTAGACTAGGCAATATTAAAATGCACCACTTTATTAGTATTATAACTATGTCACAGTTAAAAGTCCCATTTTTAAGTTTTAAAATTCTATTAGTGGTTATTTTTGGCACTAATTGCAGCAGAATTCTGGCACAACTTCCATAACAAATGTGTCCCAGCGTGTCTAGCATCAGAAAAAAATGTGTCTAATTGACAAACCACCATTTATACCACCAACCTGTGGACAGATGTGGTGCAGTTTTTTTAAGAAAGCAGTTTTTCTAATCCTTGACAACCCCTTTAATAGCAGTGTTTCTATTGATTGACAAAGAGCAAAAGATCTTGTAAGGGAGGGATTGAAAAAAGAAGTAGGGTTTGAATGTTTACACTGTTTTAAAAGGGTTTTCCAAAGTTTTTTTAAAAAAACGTTTCCCACTGCTCTAAAACAAAAATGAAATTTTTTTATTTTTTATGCTTCAGTCCCCCGGGGATTACTCCCCCACTGCTTTCCCCCAAGAGTGTTTCCATCTATTTTTTTATGTACCAGGAGACACAAGACTAATTACATTTAATTTTTTTGGGGGAAGTTACGCCCCCTTACGGGGGGGACTTCGGGGGGCTCCCCACTCCCCGGGTTGGGGGGGGGGGCTGGGCAGCCCGCCCCCCCCCAAAGAAATTCATTATCGCGGACGTAATCGCCGTGATTACATGTCCAAAATTTCTCCCCCCGGTGTACTGTAGGGGGGGGACAGGGGGGATAACCAAGCTCTGAGAAAGTGGGATTACCCTAATGACCGGGCCATTTGCTGTATTTTGCGCAGTAACCCCCGAAATCAGGGAAATGGCCCCAATTTAACCCGTTGGGAAAATAGCCTAACTGGCGTTCGGGTCTTTTTTTGGGGGTGCTGGCACTTGACTGCAAAAAACCAAAATTGGTCCCGGGGAAATGATGATAAGGGACGTCACCGTTAAAGAATGATGGGGGACCCCCCAGAGTCGGTCAGCGTGGTTTGGGGGGAAAGGTGATAAAGTTAAAATTTTTTTTTTTTTTTAAAACGGGAGGTGGGTTTGGGGGGAAATTTTTAAAAAATTGGAAAACCTTTTTTTAAACTTTATTAATTTAAAAATTTTGCCCCTTTTGAATAGAGAATTACTTTTTTGTAAAGTTCCCGAATTTTCCCCCCATTTGGGGGAGGGGCTTGTGGATCCAGGGGCCCTTTGGGGCAAAGCTATTTTGGTGCCAAAAAGGGGATGTATTAATGTTACAGCTGATTGTAGTGTGTGCGTAGATAGATACCGTAGATGGATAGATAGATAAATAGATTTGTAAACATTGTATTGTATCTATTCATGGGACAACATTGAACATTGGTAAAATGTAAAGTAGTCCGTGTACAGCTTGTATAACAGCGTAAATTTGGTGTGCCCTCAAAATAACACAATATACAGCCATCAATATCTAAACCGATGGCAACAAAAGTGATTACACCCCTAAGTGAAAATGGATTAATTGTGCCAAAATTAACAATATTTTGTGTGGCCACCATTACTTTCCAGCACTGCCTTAACTTTATTTGGCACTATTTCACTAGAGCTTCACAGGCTGCAGCCACTGGAATCCTCTTCCACGATGATATTAAGGAGCTGGTGGAGGTTAGAGAACTTGCGCTCCTCTCCTCCCGTTTCTAGATGCCCCACAGATGTTTAATAGGGTTTAGTTCTGAAGACATGCTTAGCCAGTCCAGCAACTTTACCCTCATTTTCTTTAACAAGGCAGTGGTCGTCTTGGAGGTGAGTTTGGGGTAGTTATCATGTTAGTATACTGCAATGCGGCTCAGAGAGGAGGGGATCATGCTTTGCTTCTATATGTCACAGTACATGATAGTACATGCATTCATTGTTCCCTCAATGAAGTGTAGCTCCCTACAGCGGGCAGCACTCATGCAGACCCAACCATAACACTTCCACCACCATGCTTGACTGAGGGCAAAACACACTTGTCTTTGTACTCCTTATCTGGTTGCTGCCACATACTCTTGATACCATGTAGACCAAATAAGTTTATTTTGGTCTCATCAGACTACAGGACATGGTTCCAGTAATCCATGTCCTTAGTCTGTTTGTCTTCAGTTTGCCGGCTTTTTTGTGCATTATCTTCAGAAGAGGCTTCCTCCTGGGACGACAGCCATGCAGACCAATTTGATGCTCTGACAGCTGACCCCCCCATCCCTATACCTTCCGCAGCTATGGTTTCCTCCATATATATATATATATATGTGTGTGTGTGTGTGTGTGTGTGTGTGTGTGTGTGCTTTTTATGTAGGAAGTAGTGCTAAAGAAAAGGGTAACAATGTTTTGACCTTTTGACTTTCAGGGTTGATATCTCACCTTCCACTACAACTTTGAACATGAGACAACCATCATTTGATGGGCAATCATCTTGGCTATATCATACATAAATTTGACTTGCAGCTACTTACTGTAGCAATTGTTTTAGATATGCAGATTCTTATCATGTAACTGCATTGTTACTGTTTTGCTCCCAGTGGTGAAACAATAATTTTTTTTCTTTTATGCTACAAATTACAACCTGTTCTCACATTCCCTAATAGCGCACTGTGTTGTTAGGTTGATTTCCAAGCAAAAGGTCACTGGTTCAAATTGAGGAGCAACCATAAAGATGATTTCCGACATGACAGCTGGAAGAATATGAAATGTCCATCCATTCATTCAAAGGCCAAGAAGTGGACATCCAAGCAAAATATCGGCATCAACAAGTTGACTCATCACAAGGACTATCAGTTCTGGCGTGATAAACACAGCAGTGGAGGAGGCTTGCATGCTTCATAGTGAGATCACAGAAGTTCATGCAAGCACCAGGATTCATGTGACATGCATTACACAGATCTGTAATGGTGGCCCGAAAAAGGTGAAAAAGCCTCGATTTCAATATCATCATAAGAAGCATTGGCTCGAGTTTACAAAAAAAGTATGAAAGTGTACGATTGGAAACGGGTGATTTGAAGCGAAGGAGATGAAAGTCAATAGGTGCAGATGGGTCTGGAAGGATAAAGAAATTGAGGAACTGTCAACTTTGGTGGAGAAAGCCTGATGTTATCGAGTTTCCAAAGGCGTTGGGTACTTGACCAGGATTGATGGTGGTCTCAGTGCTGAGCTTTATGTGAGTATCGTACAAGATGAGTTACTTAAGTACTATGGGTATTAAAAGGATGACATAGTGTTACAGCGGATAACAACCGAAGCATGTGTTGAGATTGACGAAGAGATGGTTCAATGACAATGAATTAGAGTTGCTTTTTGGCCCCCACAGTCCTCAGACCTCAAGCCAATTAAACACGTGTGGGTAGAGGTGAAGAAAAAGCTGTATTCGGATCCAAGCAGGTTGACCAATATTCACCAACATTGGGAACATGTTGAAGAGACCTGGGATCAGATTTCGGTTGAGACATGCTTGAATCTGATTGAGAGCCCAGAAAGATTCAGGCAGTGTTGAAAGCCAAAGGTAGATTTACAAAATACTAACAAAATGATAAAAATTAAATTCTAGATTTTTAGGAGCAAAACAATAACAATGCAGATATATGACAAGAATCTGCATAACTAAGCAGATGCTAAATAGTTTCAAGTCAATTTAATGTATGAGATAGCTAAGATGATTGTCTATAAAATGATGGTAGTCTCACGTTCATGGTGAGATATGGAATACATATATGGTGGTATATTTTTTTAAGCCACTGGTAGCTCAATTTCAGATGTAAAATCCTGTCTATAGCCAACTCTGTGGGAGGAAGTAAGTAAACGTGGAATCATTATGGGTAGATATACATGGGGTAAAAACAAAAATAAAATTCTCTTAGGGGTCTGCTAATGGTCACCATTAGCAAACCCCATGGAAGATGTACTACTCAGACAAAGAGATGAGGCAGCTTATCAAAATGAGGTTATTATTTTTTTATTTTTTTTTTAAACCATCATTTTTATTGAGATTATAACATTTATACAAAAAAAAAGAAATTTCCCAACGCAGGGGAAAAAGAACAGAACAAAAATTAAAACAATTGCCATGAAATACACACAGATAAAAATTGACCTTTTGTTTCTCAAGTAGAGATATAGGAGAATCTGTCTGCGGAGCGAATGTTCAGCAAATGAAAACTTTACCCAAGAGCAGAACTATACAGCTCAGTAAAAGAATAGAATAATTATCAACAAAGTTAACCAATCACAAAGTACTTGGACTCAGTCCAAAATGTCCATTTATTTTTAATTCCAGCTATCAGGTGTGGAGGAATCGCCAAGCAAGTTTCACATTTAAAATGGAAATTGACTCTATTGATAACTTCTGCAGTGCTAAGAATCTCTGCGATTTCCAGTGAGCTGCTATGGTCAGTCTGGTGGCGAGCAAAGATGGTATAAAGGACAGTTTGGAAAGACAAAATGGTAATCATCTAAGGTCAAGCCGAGTATAGCCAGTGTGGAGAGAATGAATTGTTAAATTGGAAAATTTCTTTAGCCATGGACTCCACCTGGGCCACAACTTTTTAAAAACAAGGACCCTGAAACCCACAAAATGCATAGGGGGTTTCCCACAAAATACCAACCGGCCCAAACCAAAAAATTGGGGAAAAAAGGGGAAATTTTTGGGGAAAAACGAAATTTTGGTTTTAAGGTACCAATAAGGTGGGATTTTCTTATGATTTCCCAAATTGTTTTTTCACCCTTGAGAACTTGACAGAGGGGCGCAGCTGTAACATCCCTCCTCATTTGTATATTTTACATTTGTTCCTTTTTTCCCATTTAAGAAAATAGGAGGGGATGGTTGGAAAAAGTAAAAAGTTTAAAAATTGGTTTAGGAAATGGTTTAAACCTTCTTATATCAGTAAAAAGTATTCCCAAAAAAGGCTTTGTATTTGGGGCCCACTCCCAAAAAGGCCCCAAGGGGTTGCTATATTTTAAAAATGCCTAACTTGAAAATATTTTTTAAAATGTAGTTTGGCAATATTTAAAATTTTGAGGGGTTTAAATCTGAAAAAAGGGTTTAAATTTTCCCCATAGAATAAGAAGGTCAAAACGTTTTGAATTTCCCCTTTGATATCCCCAAAAATTTAAAAAGGGGGACGTGAGGGATACATAACGAAGAATTAAAAATCCCCGGGCAAAAACTGTTTGAAATTTGGTATTAGATTTAATTTTTCATACATATTTGTTCCAAGATGAAATAATTTTTGAAGAAAAGGGTTTTGGTCAATATTAGGGGTAGTTTAACCCCCAAAAAATAAGGGGAAATTTAAAGGGTTTTTCTAACCCCTGTAGGGGTAAACGGGGTTGCCAGGTGGATTTCAAGCTGGGGGACCATGATGTATGCTTGGATTAATTCCACAGGGAAATAGCTGGCATCCCAAAAAAGATGGTGCATTTATACAATGCAAGGTGGGGGACAGAATAACCCCCCTTCCTTGACTGTAAATTTCAAATATGTCTTTACATCTAGGCCCCCTTTGCCCCCCCAAAAAAAAAATTTTTGTTAAAAAAGGATTGTAGTTTGTTAAAAACGGGAGGGAAAAAACCCAAAAAAGGGAACATCTACATACCCTACAGATATTTAGGTAAAAGCATCATTTTAAAAACATTAATCCTTGGGATCCCGGAGAAGGGCGAAGTTTTAAACTATCAACTTCTGAGATAAAGTGTTTTTATACAAAAATCCAAATTTTCCCCTTATAGTATTTTGTAATGAATAAAAAATTTTTTTTACCAAAAAAGGAAATAAAAGTGTCAAAAGGCCCAAAAAAAATGAAAGCGGGAAAGGTCTGCTTTGAAAATGAAGGTTGCAAAATGCAAAGGAAACAGGACAGATTTAGTTTTAAATTTTTGTTTATTGTAAAGACACTTTTTAAAAGCTTCTAAAAATATGGTAGTTAAAAAGTGGAAAATTGGGGGAAACAGGGTTTTCGAAAAAACATAATCAAAAATGTCCCTCCCATACAGACTGATTTTATGTTCGATCCCGCGGGATCAATACCGGGAAAAGGTTAGAACTTTGGTACTTTCTGCCCGAGGCTCCTATACAAAACGTGAAGTTTAAAAGGGGGAGGGAAAAAGGGCAAAACCCTTTTCGGCCGGGACCATTAGATATGGGGAAAAGGCCTTTGGGAAAAAAAACCGGGAAGGGCAATATGGCGGAAAGGGGAGGTATACAAGCCCGTAATTGGGACTGTAAATCGCACAGAGAAGCCAAATTTTTTCAATACCTCTTTAATATTAATTCCCAATTAAATTTTGGGCAAAGGCTTTTCTGCTTTTAAGGTTTAAGGGCCCAAGGGGTTTTATTGAAATTAATGAAATGCAAGAAAATTTAATACTCTCCCAACACCATTTTTGGTTTGCTGACCTTTCAAAAAACCCTACTTGTTCAAAATCAACGAAAGGGGGGATGCCGTTTAACCGGGAAAGGGAATAAAAATTTAGAAAAAAAATTTTATTCACCCAAATTTAACAAAGATAAAGGGGTCTGGGAAATAGTGACCTTGTCTGAAGGTTTTCCCGGTTTTTTGGGGTAGTGGTCACCGTTGCATGAAACATTTCAGAGGGAGGAGATCCCTTTTTTCATTTTGATGGGGAAAATGGAAACCATATGGGGGAAAAAGAATGGATTTTTTTTTAAAAAATTTGTAATACATTTGGAAAGACCCTCTGGTCCCGGGTGCTTTTTTAAGTCTTCTTTAAATTAAAGCCGGGAAAAGCCAGCTGATTTAAAAAAATTGTTAAATTTTTATCTTGGGGTTTAAAGGGAAGGAGATTAGGGGCGTCCCTTTTAAAAATTTTAAAAGGGAATGGTAATAATCCGCCCAAGGAAATTTGGGGAAAAAGTTGGGGGGGGCCCTTTTTTTTGCCCTTATTGGAAATGGAAATATTAAAGGTATTTTAGAACGGGTTTGAAGGGTTTAACTTGGCCGGCCAAAAAATTTAGTAGGTCTATCCAAAAAGAGGGGTTTAAATTTTTATGGGCAACTTCAACTACCAGACATAAATGGGGGAAAATTTAAAACCCTGCGGCTCTTTAAAAGGGAAAAAGGGGGTTTTTTTTTAATAATTTCAATTGGTGAAAATCCAACAGGGTGGGAAAGCCCCTTTTTTTAAATTTTAAATTTGGGCCAACAGCCTGACAAAAGTAAAAAAATGTTTAGGGGTTTGGGGGACCTAGGGAAAAATTGACCCCAATAGATATATTTCCCCTTATTCTTCCTTTTTGTGTTTTTTCAAAGGAAACTACAAAATCATTGAAAACCCAGGAAGGCTAAGTTTAAAACTGCTTTTTGAGGGCCCCCTTAAAAAGGAAACAAGGTCTTCAAAAAAAAACCGTAACTATTATAAATAGGGGCCCCCCCCCCAAAACTTAATATTTTAGATGTATAGTAAAGGGGGTGTGTCCTAAAAGTTTTTCGCCCTAGCAAGTGGGTTCCCGTATTTTAAAAGGGGGCCTAAAAGTCGCCCCGGAAAAATAATCATTTAGTTTTGGGTTTTTGATAAATTGTTTGGGAAAGGAAATTTTTAAGAGATGTTTACGGGGTGGGATATCAAAATTTAAATAAATTTTAAAGATAATTTTCTCTATTCCAGCAAAAGGGTTTATAAGGGATCAGTTCCCGTAAAAATATCAGTTTTTAAAGGGAGGTGGACTCATTGGGGGTAAGACATTGGATGTTTTAAAAAATCTGGATTTTTCTAAAGCATTTTTTATTTCTTTTGCCCCAATAAAAGGTTGGTTTGTAAAATGAGAATGCTTTTGGGGTGGGGGGGAAAAAGTTTTGCAAGGGGGGAAAAAACTGGCTTTAAATGATAGGAACAAAAGGGTGGTGAAATTTAAAGGTTTTCAAAACTCAGATAATCTAAGTTACTAGTGTATCAATTTTTTCAGGGTTTAAATTTAAAACAATTTTAAAGGGAAAAAGCCTAATATTACAAAGGGATTTTTGGATAAATTTGGAGATGAGATTTAACACAGATAAAAACAAGGGGTTTTGAACCCTGGGGAGAAAAAACCCATGCCATTGGGTGACCCTTTTTTTAAGGGGTGTAAAACCTTTGAAAGCATTCTGTCTGGTTTGTCCTGCTTTAGCTTTCCCTGTGGTTCAAAAGAAGGGCATGTATGATTTGTTTGAAACCCGGTATTTATGTGGGAAAAAAGCAGGCTTTATATCAAAAAGCTTTTTTCCTCGGGATGTGTCATTAGTCCAAAAAAAGGTTTTTTATATGCAAAGAGCTGTAAATAGCTTCAATGTATGCCCGAATGGTTGGCACTTCGCCTTTCAACCAAAAGGGGTCCTAGGTTCAAATCCTGCAGGAAAAAAAACATTTAATTTTTTTTTTTCTCAATGGGAAATATTTATTGAGGTTTTCTTTTTCTTATATATTTGCACAATTTGACTAATTACTAATGTAATGATACAACCCCTTTAATAAAGACTAACAACCCCGGAAACCCCCCCCAAAAAC
>JAODAL010000784.1:55000-92500 GCA_025379985.1 Phyllomedusa bahiana
GGGGGAGGGGGGGGGGGGGGGGGGGGGGTCGGGGGGGGGGGGGTTGGGGGGGGTTTTGGGGGGGGGGGGCAATCTTGGGGGGGGGGGGGCCCCGGGGGGGGGGGGGGGGGGGGGGGGGGGGGGGGGGGGGAAGGGGGGGCCCCGGGGGTTTTTTTTAAGTCTCAATATAGAATCATTTTGTTAAACTGTCATTATGCTGTGTTAGTAGAAACTTATTTCCAAGTGTGTTGTTTTAATACGCAGTACATGGTGTTCTTGTGCTAGAACTTTGAGTTGGATTTAGAAAAAAAATCCTAAAACATATTTTTAAACCCCCTTTAATATCCGTGATACGATACACAGTTTAGTCACATTATTATGACCAATTTCAATGTTGGCAGCGCGTAGCTTATTAGGACGTCACGAGCTGTCTTGGTGGGTATATATAGTGTTTGATAGACTGTCTGCACACATCCCTTGTTACGGTCATGAGTAAAAGGGGCCACTTATCAGCTTTGCAAAAGGGATGATTATTGGCTTTTAGGTCATGGGTGGCGCTATTTCTGTGCAGTTTGTGAACTGCTCATTTACTGTTGTGGTGAAATTATATCGTGAGTGGACAGATGGTGCCACTGTGATTAAGTGACGTGGAAACTGCCATTGATGTACTGTACAAGGTGAATGTCAGGGTGCACAAGAGCAGACTGATACATTACAGTGGAGCAACTCCCTACCAAAATGAACCAAGAGGCTGCCAGACATGTATCTAAAAGAACAGTTCAGTCAACCCTATTGTGTATGTGGTTCCAAAGAAGACAGATGGTCACTGCATCTCTGCTAACAAAGTTGCGTTGGCAGGAAAGGCTTCAGTTTTCATGATAGTATGGGATTCGACCTCTACTGATTGTCGAAGGGTAGTCTTCTCCGGTGAGTTAAGTTGTTTTGCTTCATCGATCAGATGAACATTGACATGTCAGGTAAAAAACCATCAGCGAGCAAACACGCTGCAACACTGGGTGGAAGAACACAAGCTGGTGGTGGTGGTGGTGGTAGTGTTATGGTCTGGAGAATGTTTTCGTGGCATTCTTTGGACTCACTCATCCATATGGAAGGCACTCTCAACTGATTTGGGTATGAATCCATCTTTGCAGATGGTCTTCCCTGGGGTACATGGGATCTTCCAGCAAGTCAATTTGACATGTCACATAGCCGGAAATGTCCTACATTGTTCGTAAAAGCATGACTTTCAGCTACCATCTTGGCCACCTAATTTTCCAAACTTAAACCCAACTGAGAGTTTGTAGGTCCATCTGGAACGTCGTGTTCCCTCTACGGATCTTACCCCACATACTCTCCAGCAGCTGAAAAGGATTACATTCTACCACACATTAGAACATGCATAGTAAAACAATATGCTGATCCTTAACCTTTAAGGGTTTCTTATAGTAGCAACTTATTTTTAAACTAGCGCTTGGGTCCTGCTTCCTACTCCCTTTGTTATTGTCTGGTCTCTCACATTATGTTGTATGGCAGCTCTTTAAATTAGTGACTGTTTTTAAACGTTTAGAGGGGTCCATCAGAGCAGCTGTCTGTCTTGGCTCACAATGGATGCTCCCAAAAAAATGAACGCCCCTATATGACATCCATATAGGTCTTTATGAGACACCTTTAAGAAATAAGTGCTAGAAAGATAAAGCTTACTGAACAACAATCTCTTTTCTTGCAGATTGAAACAAGACCTATAGAGGGAAGAGGGACACTTGTAAAGGTAAGGCAATAGGATTATATTGTTAAGGTCGTCTTACAATTCCGTATGTATGTATGTATGAATGTGGAGCTTATGAGGAACTTTGTGGCAGATGTAATAGTATAAGAAGCATGGGTATATACATTTAATAGCTCTCAAAGTGCAAGTTCACATTCTCCCCCCTGTTCCTGCCATGAAAAGGAGAGCAAGATAATGGCAATGAATAGTTAACAAGACCACAGGCTCAGACTGTACCACAGGGAAGCAAGGGAACCCGCCATGGGGCCTCTGGGCATGGTAGGCTTGGGACTGCTTTTCAGTGAGAAAGACAGAGAAAGAGAGACAGAATGCCAGGGCCATGTGCAGACAAGTAAAGTACATTTGCTCTAGAAAGGGCCCCAAGCATCAACTCCAGTGGTGGGCCTTAAAAAGCAACTTCACTGGTGGGTACCAAGAGTCAACTCCACTGGTGGGCCCCAAGAATTGCCTCCACTAAGGAGCCCCTGGAACCCAAGTCCAGCACTGCAAGACCATATTCACATGGCAGATTCTCATGTATATTCCTCACCAAGAGTATTCTCCCTGCAAACCAGGCACCATTATTTTAGACAGGAGCTCTTCATGCTTGAATATGAAATTGGCTTTCCAGTAAAAAATAAGTGACCTGTCGCTTAGGGCATGTTCACATGTTTATGGCAGAAATTTGACCTTACCTTTAAATTTCTGCTGTGTAGTTTTCTGCTGTGTAGTGCCACAGATATTCTCATTAGGCACAAAATCTGCTTGGAATCTGCACCAAAAAGCAACATTAAAGGGGTTTTGTCACAAAGTAAAATTTATGTGGGACGTTTGCAAATCAAATAATAAACATTTCCACCATTCATCATTATTAGAAATTCTGTACCATTTTGTTTAGTTACTTAGGCTTATTTTGGGACGGATTTCAGTCCGTATTTCGCGCCGTACTGCGTGAATTACGGGCTGAAATACGTCCCAGTCATTACGGTAATCCACAGTTCTCATAGAGAACTATGGATTACGTCTCCTCTCCCCGCTCATGAAATACGGCAAGCTGGGAGAAAGTGACATCTCAATTATTCACGACGGTATACGCGCTGTGAATAATGAATGTCTATGGGGCCGGCGAGCTGCCTAAGTGCCGAGCACACGGCGTAATTGCGGGCGAAATCCGTCCCGCAATGACGCCGTGAATAAGCAGTGTGAACATAGCCTTAGTGATCCATAGAGTGCAGCTTGTCTCCAGGAGATACGACCAGTGACGAGAGCTCCTGGCCACACATTCTCAGACATCACCTCTCCTCTAAGGCAGCTATGGTCAGTCTCTTCCCTGCTTAGTAATATCATACGCTCACTGCTGAGCAAGTGTTCACACCCAGGTGCTGTCATTCTACTCCTGTCCTCTGTACTGCTTAGTAATTAGTCAAACAGTGCAAATAAATAAAATGAAAATATAAACCTCAATCAGGTATGTGCATTGAGACAAAAAAAAATCCATGTTTGGCTCCTGCAGGAGCCCTATTTTGGAAGGTACATGCTGGCAATTTATCACCTATCCTGTGGATAAGTACTAAGGGCGACATGTATGATCTAGGTACATAGAGGCCAGTTCTTAATAGCTTTAAAGCAGTGTAGAATGCGCCTGAATTTATGGACCTGTTCTACTACAGGTCATAGATTAAGTGCTTTCTAGTTCCAAAACAGCAACTCAGGCTCGGGTAAACCACTTTTAACTTGGTTTGCCTGTTCTAACTGCTATGCAATAATGCGCCCAGTTTTGCCGTCCTCCAGTCATAAATGTGTAGAATCCTAGGATATGTTCAAGCGGCTAATTTAGCTGCGTATTTAGGCGTGCATTTCGCCACATACTGTGCTTAAGGCGCCGCAATTACGGTAATTCATAGCTATCATAGAAAGCTATGGATTATGCGTTGTCCCCCTGCGCGTACAATACGATCGTGACATGTCAATTGTTAGCGGCGAATACGCACTGCTGACAATGCATGTCTATGATCAGCGCGGGGTTCCAAAACACCCGGCGTATTGAGGCGCATACTATATGCGCCACAATAAGCAGTGTGAACGTACCCATACGGTTGTGGTGCGACACACCTCCAGAACGCTTCCACACCTTGGCCGCCTGACAAAGTGCCATAGGTGCCTCATAATGTGCCTACTTTTGGAGTGCGCCTGCTCATACAACAAGAGAACAGGGCTGCGCCAGTTTTTGGGCTGAAAGGACACCAGACTACTGGTGCAGCCCTGTACATACATGTTGCCCTAAATATGGAAATACCCCCTTAAATTAGTAACAGTCTTAATAGGTTTGAGAATGTAGAAGGGGTTTCTTTATTTTATTATTGGGCAGGTGCAAAGACTGAAAACAGAAATTAACTCATTCTGATCCAGCACCACCGCTGCTCCAAGAGCTCCCTGACGATAACATCATGTTTATCGTTCACATGACCCTGTAGCCGATTACCAGTCTCACCGTTCTCTTCCTGCGTGATTTTTTTTTAAACATACCCTGATCAGCAGATAGGTGTTTGTTTTTTTTTTGTTTTTTTGAAGAATAGACAACACATTTAAATGGACACTTTCAACATGGAGTATTTTTTCGTTCAAACTAATGTTATTGGAAAACTATTTTGTTATTTTGGCAGTCCTATGAAATAAAAATATAAAATCTTGCCCCTTTGTAGCTGTGATAATAAAGAGAATGTCAAGGCAGACTAATCTCAGTAAGGGTATGTTCACACGGCGTTTTGGATCTGAAAATCGCATCCAAAAGCGCTTTGTCAATCAGATCCAAAACGCAGGTGCGTGTTTGGATGCATTTTGGCTGCAGCAGGAACGCACCCTATAGTTTTAAATAAGGCGTCTGTTGCGTCTTTCGGATCAAGAATTAACATGACAATTCTTTGAACGGATCCAAAAGACGCATCAGAAAGACGCATGTAAACACGCATTGGGATCACTCATCTGAAGGCCGATGCGTGTTTTACATTGAAAGCAATGAAAATCACACTACACATTGCTAGATGCGTGTTTGGGTCCATTTAGGGTCTGAAACACAGATCCAAACATGCATCTCACAACGGATCCAAAATCGGATCCAATACACCCTGTGAACATACCCTTACAGTAGTTGCTGCACCAAGTGTTTGACATGTAGTCTCATTACAGATCGTAGGTAATGACAATGATCACTTTATAATTCTCTAGACAGGTCTAGATATTATTATTATTATTATTTATTTTAAAGCGCCATTGGTTCCAGGGCGCTGTACATTCGAGGGGGTTACATACATAACATAAGTCAAACAAGTACAATGATAAGTGATTAATGATAGAAGTGGATAAACTGACAGGACAATGACAAGAGCAATATATATAAAAAAAAAATGGGTTAATCTTTTTTCAGCACGTGGATGGTTTTGGTTTTCTTCACACTTAGCAGGTCCTGCTGATAAGTTACTCTGCTCAAGCCATAGTGGGCCTGGAAGAGAACCAGCAAGCAATTCTCATTGCCGTGCCATTAGAACTCACAGAGAAATGTCAGAGACACAAACCAGGAGGCAATTTACATAGGGGAAATAGAACTGATTTAAAAAAAAAAAAAAAAAATACATATAATAGTCGCATATCGCTTTTTAATATGTGAATAAAAATTGGGGCTGGTAGTGTCCCTTTAAATATAATTTGCCTGTTATTTGAAGCGTATAACGAGATGTTAGTTATTGCGGCAGCGGACAGACACTAATCTTTAGATCGCTTGCAAATTAGCTTACCACTTACATCACGTCTGAAAGGTGTCATTTTTCGTTTGCCTAATTCTGTCTATGGCACCTGCACTAGCTGAATCACCTTGTGAGGAATGATAACAGAATGTTTATCCATGCTTCATTTGCCTAAGTGACATCTGAGTATAAATAAAGGACTTTGACTCCTCATCTAGAGATGTTGTCAGGTTAGTGTCACCCAATACCTGCCTTTCACTTTGTGACATCTTGCCTATGGTACTTATGTAATGGTCAGATGAACTTCCGGGGCTGCACCACAATAGCACTTGGAGGTGGGCAAGTGCCGTGACGTATGCAGCAGCTGGCTTTTCAAGCAGATGGGCACAGAGCATGGCCTGAGGCTGTATGTTAAACTTGTGCAAATGAGAGTTGAGAGAGGGGGCAGAGGAGTAGAGTGCGGATCAATGATATTGTAATGGACTCTTAATGCACAATTTCACTTCCCTTCCTAACATGCAAATGTAGGCTATAATATAACGTGTGTGTTTTTATTCAGTTTCATCCAGCAATGAAATATACTGCATATTTCTAAAATAAAAAAGAAAATAATCTATGTGTTTATATTGTATTATATTGTTTATCTATTGTCTATCACCCTGTAGCAGATAGCCACATTATTATTGAAATCCATTGCAAGTGGTGGGGGTAATTTTTTTTTTTATTATTAGTTTTATGAAATAAAGCAGTCTCTTAACAATTTTACAGCTGGTGATATGTTTTTTAGAACTTGAAAAATTAGCTTGGCAAACCAGCAGACCAACAGGCTTGAATGTACATTGATCAAGAAAATAAAAAGAACACTAAAATACCACATTCTGGAGCTCAACAAATGAAATATTTTCATAGTGGAATGCGTTGAGAACAATAAAACATAAAAATGATCAATGAAAATCAAAATGAATACCCCATGGGGTCTGGATTTGGAATGATGCTCAAAATCAAAGTGGAAGATCAGATTCCAGTCTGATCCAACTTCAGTGGAAATGTCTCAAGAACATCAAACTACAAAGAATACATAAGGACCTTCAGGCAAATATAGAAAAATAAAATATAGCTTTTATTAATACATCTTAAACCGGCAACCTACAGAGTCCCTATTACACCCTAACAAACAATAGACCTAACAGGCGACAAATATGGTGCGGGCTTCTTACTAGGTTTTATCCTACCACTGTGCGGGCTTGTTGTATCTTCCTTGACAGGTACATCAGGACCTGCTTCTATCTTGAGGGATGTAAGCACCTTTTTTGTATCATTATGGCATTTATATTTCCCTGATGAACCCATATCATTCATGGGGGAAACACGTTGGAGTTATTTACCGTTAAAATGTGATATATGTTTATAATTTTTATTGAATATTCTTACAAGTAAGGTGCATTTCTTAGCGATATGCATACATTTACTGAGACCTTTTTTGCTATTATGCCATGCTTAGCTTTATAGTATCTCTATATTTGAGGGATTGTATAGGGGTCATTACAGGGTAGGTTCCTGTTTGGTGTTGCCCTTTTTGGGACGGTTACTCCATTTTTGGCACCTATTAGGTCTATTGTTTGTTAGGGTGTAATAGGGACTGTGTAGGTTCCCGCTTTTAGATGTATTAATAAAAGCTATATTTTATTTTTCTGTATTTGCCTGAAGGTAGTTATGTATTCTTTGTAGTTTGTTGTGGTTATATTGGTTTGTACCGGGCTATCCTATCTACGGGTTGTTCTCCTACCCATTCATATCAATAGGAGTTTCTGTAGTTTGCTGAAATGTCTCAAGACAAGGAAATGGGGCTCAGTAGTGTGTGTGGCATCCACGTGCCTGGGGACCTCCCTCCAATGTGGAGAGATCTCAAAATGGCAGTTTGGAGAAGGCCCCCTTCAAATCTCAGGGACCTGGAGCAGTTTGCCAAAGAAGAATGGTTTTAAAATTCCAGCAGAGCATTGTAAGAAACTCATTGATGGTCACCGGAAGCGGTTGTTCGCAGTTATTTTGGCTAAAGGTTGTGCTACCAAGTATTAGGCTGAGGGTGCCAATACTTTTGTCCGGTCCATTTTTGGAGTTTTGTATGAAATGATCAATTATTTGATTTTTGTTTCTTTCTCTTTTGTGTTTTTTTTCATTGCAAGCAAAATAAATGAAGATAATAATAACAAAGAATTTGTGATTGCAATAATTTTCAGGAAGAAACTGAGTATTATCTGACAGAATTGCAGGGGTGCCAATACTTTTGGCCACCACTGTATGTACTTGTTTGACTTATGTGATGTATGTAACTCTTGAATGTACAGCGCCCTGGAATCAATGGCGCTCTAAAAAATAATAATAATAATAATCTGTGGATAGACGGTTACTTGTTATATTAATACTCTTAATTTCTATTGTTGCAGATCTGCTCCGTGGAGGTGAATGAATGCTCACCCTACATGCTGAGGAACAGAATGAAGTCTCACCCTAGTTTATGGATATCTTGTATCCTGTTCCTTCTCCAGTTGGTCTGGTCTATTAAAGTTCCTCAGGACCGTAAGTTAAAGGGAAGAGGGGCATGATATCTCCCATAATGTGTTTTTCTTTGTCTTCATTATTTATGTATAAAGTGATATATATTTATGTAAAATGAATCTACCAAGATGTAACATCTTTAATTAGCTATCTATAATCATAGCCATTCATGTTTATGGGTCCATGACCAATCTTATACCTGTCCTGTCATAGAGGAGACGTGAAGCAATCCACATTGTGCAGATGGTACTGTTAAGGGCTTTAAGAAGCAGCTGTGTCTCCTAGCATCCACCACCGCCCCCATACAATGGCTCAATGACCCTGTCATGTTTAGGCTCCAATGGTGACGGGTTACGAGTGAGCATACACAATAAGGATTCCCTCCGTCCAGCATTGCAGGTGGTAGTTAAGAATAAACTGAGCAGCTGCTTCTTTCCAAGGATACTTTGGAATATAAACTAAACTTTATGCTTGTCATCTTCCCCTTCACAAGATGAGGAGGCAGGATTTCTAGGCATCTTGAGTGTCAGGCTAGATCGAACATGCGGACATGAACTTGAGAACATCTTGGAGGTTCAGTCATTAAGCTGTACAATGAGAAGGGTATTGTAAAAAAATAATTTTAATTAGAATGTTTTTATTGAATTTTTTTTTTAATTAATTGCAATACAAGAAAAGAGAAAAACAAAACAATTGCCAGCAAACAATAACCATACCCCACCCTCTAATGTAGAAAAAAAATCTTAGCACAACTCTTTACAATAGATTATCTACCCTTGGGTTTGTTTCTGTTACTGGTTATAGAAAAACTTTCTCAGATTTCTAATTGTTTTTAATAACTACCAGTTTACAATTATGATTGAGACAGCACAACTTTGCTGTATAAGAGCCTCCTCATAGCTCTCATGTCACAGCTTCAATATATTCCATAGACCATACGACGTATAAGTATTTGCACCTTTTAATCAATACACTTTTCCACTTGTGGAATGTATTGCAAAGTATTGCAAGCTTAAAGGGAATGTGTGATCAAAAAAATTACGTATTGTTTAACTCACATTTTTATGTTAAACACATTTTTTAGGAATTTTTGGTTATGTTTTTTTTCATTTTCCATATCACTTTCAGTATTTTTTAAAAATAATTCTTAAGTCCTGCAGTTTTCACTTTGGCCACTAGGCCTAATAATCGTCTGACACTTCCTGCTCTGTTTAGAGAGCTTTTCAGCAGTGTGCTCATTATCAGTAAAAGCAGAGTCACACTGAAAGGAGAGACCATTGTGTACAGATAACACAGAATCCACCAGTCACAAGAGGAGATGTCACAGCACCCCCTCTCCCCTCCTTCACAGTGAAAACTCTCCTATACAAGTCTATGGGACAGAATCTGTCTTAAGAATCCTATGTGCATGAAGCTGCTGTAAAGTATTTCTCTGACTGCTGTTAAAGCTGTGTAAGCAAGAATGTCTTCCCCACAATCGTATATAGACGGCCGAATTGAGAAATCTACAATCAGGAAATAAAAACGTCTGAGAGGAAAAGAATATGGATCAGGGGCTTGATTTAATTAGTAAAAAAAAATATTGGCGACAGATTCCCTTTAAGACAGGAGGCGTGGTGGCCTATGAAATGTAGCACAGGTGTGCGCCTGGCTCAGTGTCAGTCTATTCCTTCCTATCCACTGAGGATTACACATGGACTTTTACCTAATGGATGCTTATTCTGGAGACAAACCATGAGTATACCACAAAGTTACTATTTATGAAAAATGTTTGCAATACACTCAACAATGGATACATGTGTTGATTAAAACATTCAAATATTTATACGTTGTATGGTGGATCGTATATATTGAAGCATTTTTCAATTGTTCCCATCATGGTACTAATGCAGTAACTAGTGTAAAGATTAGCTATCGTCTTCACAAACTTCTGATAACAGTCCTAACAATGATGATACTACCCTGTTTCCCCGAAAATAAGACATCCCCCGAAAATAAGACTTTTTTTTTTTTATGCAATTCAGAGTTTGGCTGCTTATGCTGATGTTTGTGATGAAATCACTACAGAATATTAATACATGTTGATCTTTTGTTCAACAATAAATGTGAATTATTGTTCATAGAAAAATAAGACATCCCCTAAAAAGAAGTCTTAGCTCGTCTTTAGGAGCAAAAATTAATATAAGACACTGTCTTATTTTCGGGTAAACAGGGTGATATCATATAAGCCACTCAAACCTCTGTTATAATAGAACTTTTTGTATTGTCTTGTGCATACTGTATTGACATTAGTTTTGTCTTCCTCTCAAAGCACACCTGAATCTTGTACAACAGATTATAAGTATTTAGACTTATAAGACTCTTCACAGTAGTCCACATTTATGTTTTTTTCTTCTAGCTTTTATTTGTTCAGTAATATAATTTCATGTATGCTAACCTTGTCTCTTCTTTAATTTCCCATTTGCTCTCATGGAAACTAACAGCAACCATTGAACGAGAGCGTAAGTTCCATTCATCAGTGTGGCATGCTTCCATTGCAGTTCCTGAAAACATAGGCTTGTTTCAATAGTCTAATATATGTGCTGTGAGCAAACCGTGCCATAGGGATTACTACTGGGCAACATAAGGAAACAGAATACTGTCATTCAGAAGGAGCGTGATGTCTGATACAACTAAAGCTGGTCATAGGAAAATTTGTCCTGATGGATGTTCCAGTATTTTTTAACCTTAATGAGTTCTGAACCTTGAAGGGGTTTTGCCACGAAGTAAAATTGACATGGGAAGCTTGCAAATGAAATAACAAACATATTCACCATTCATTATTATTAAAAATTCTGCTCCGTTTTTTTTTAGCTGCTACTTTAGTGATCCATTGTTTACAGCTCGCCTCCAAGGGATACGACCAGGGCTGAGAGCTCCTCAGTCCTGGTCAGACATGCTCAGATATCACTTATCCTCTCAGGCAGCTACTGAGTGTTCAAACCCCAGGTGCTGTCACTCTACTCCTGTCCTCTGTACTTAGTAATTAGTCAAACAGTACTAATAAATAAAAAAAGAAACCTCAATGAGGTATGTGCATTGATAAAGAGAAATCCACAGGTTTGGTTCCTGCAGGGATTTGAACCTAGAACCCTTGTGCCTGGAGGCAAAAACTTTACCTCTCAGCTACTCGCAATGCTTTACATAAACAGACCTTCTTTGACTACAGAGAGGAAAGGCCTGGTGATGTCATCCTGCTGGGTCACATAATATGCAATTCAAACAAATCACACATGCCTCCTTCTGAGCATACAGAGCTGAAGAGCTGGATACAGGAGGTACGAAATGAGATCGTGGCAAAACCCCTTTAATGATTAGGGATATCCAAGTCAGTGTTATTAGGTGTTTAGTTAAATATTTTACATGCTAAGTCCTTTATGTACACAGTCAAGTCACATTATTATGACCACCAACTTATATCCAGAGTTACTGCTGTGTACAGCATGAACAGCAGCTAGGCGGGATGGGAGTGACCCAATAAGGTCCTGGTAGGTTAACACAGGTATCTGGAGCCATGCTGACTGCAGTGCATCCTTCAGCTGCTGGATGGTATGTAAGTGGAGGATCCACGGAGCGGACACAATGATCTATGTGGTTTCACAGATGCTCAATTGGGATTAAATCTGGGGAATTAGTGGGCAAGGGTAATACTTGGAAGTCTTAGTCATGTGATGACCAATTTTTAACCATGTGATGTTGCATTGTCTTGATGAAAGATCCCATCTGCCCCAGGGTAAACAACATGTATAAGTGTACGTGATCTACAAAGATGGATCCATATCCAAACTGGTTAAGAGTGCCTTTCACATGGATCAGTGGGCCCAGAGAATGCCACAAACACATTCCCCAGACAATAACACTGCCACCACCAGCTTCTATTCTTCCAGGGTGTTTGTTTCTCATCTGATACACCAACGTTTATTTGATTGATTAAGCAGAAAACTTGACTAATCCAACAAGACAAGTCAGTGGCTGTCCAATTCCAATACTGCAACATTGTTAGCAGAGGTGCAGTAACCACCCATCTGCATTATAGCCCCATACACATTAGGGTTCTCTGAACTGTTGTTACAGACACATGTCCGGTAGCTCTCTGGTTCATCTTGGTGAGGAGCTGCTTTACTGTAACGAATTGGTTCACATTACTGCATTTTTGTAGCTGATGTTCACTCTCACATCAGTAGCACAGTTTTAATGTCACCTACTCCCAATGGTGCTATTCATTGACTCTTATCATAGCAGCATGGGAACAGTTCACGAACTGCAGAGTTTCAGAAATCGTGGTGCCCTTGTCCTGAAAGCCAATAATTATCCCATTTTGCAACTCTGATAAGTTCTCTCTTACCTTGACTTATTTTGGGGATGAGGTGCCCACTGGACTTTTTCCATGACCTTCACGCTGCTGACGTTGCAGCTACGAAGTGGTTATAATATTGTGACTAGACTATGTATATTATTTATTTTCTTTTCACCTGACAAATAAATGCAATGATGATTAAGAAAACTTTAAAAGCAGGTCTAAAGCAACGGCCCTAAATTGCCATCGGTTTTAAACTATTAGGGCATGTCCCCACGGCAAGGGTTTTCGGCCGGTTTTTCAGCCGGTTTGCGGTTTTTCAGACCGCCTGAAAAAACCGGCCGAAAATGAGCACAATGGGGCTCTATGGAAAACCCGTGCAGCAGTCCCCACTGCACGGGTTTTGCCGTCGGACGGTTTTGCAAAACATTGTAGAAGCACAATCTTCCGTCCGGTTTTTGGACGGAATCTGTGCTTCTCAATGGGAGGGGGGGAGGGCTGTTCTCCGCTCATCGCGGAGAAAAGCCGTCCCCTCCGCGGCCGTGGGGACGGGCGCAAAACAGGACAAATACCGGCCGGCAAACCGGCCGGTATTTGTCCTGTGCAGTGGGGATGCGCCCTTATGTTCTTACCACACACATTGACTTTAGAATAGACCAGAGAATATTTTTAAGTTGTGAGTTGTGGATTAAAGTAAAATATTACCAGGAGCAGAGTTTATAGGTTTAATGATTATTTTTACATCTGCAACCATTATAAATGTAGTACAAAGCATGTACACTGGTTTTTGGCATGGACCTATTGCATGTATGTTTTAGACACTTTGCATGGCTTACCAGCAAAGGGTTTGGGCCTTTTAGAAAGGGAGCATGATTTGCAGTGGGAATATGCAAAAAAAAAATTGTGCCTTTATTTTGACACAATTATTAGCATGAACTAAGTCAACCAATAGACAATGTTAAAGGGAACCTGTCACATAGATTATGCCCCCCTTGCTGAGGACAGCACAAGCTAGTGTCAGACCTGCTGTTTCCAGCGCTGTGTCCCTTATTCTGTAAGATGCTAGAGTTTTAGAGTATTTACCCCTCAAATATTATTCATGAGCAGGTGTTAGCTCCACCCACCAAAGGCTAGCTCCGCCCACTGACAGTTATTCACATGTTTCTACCTATTCAAAGTAATAGGTTTGTCAGTTGATGTGGGCGGGGCTAGCCTCCGATTGACTGGGTTTGAAAAAAACTGACACTTTGAAGGACTCTCCGAATGACTCTTCTGGCTGAAAACTACAGATTTGAGCATTAAATACAAGAAAACTACAGCATCTTACAGAATAAGGGACACAGCGCTCGAAACAGCAGGTCTGACACTAGCTTGTGCTGTCCTCAGACAGGGGGGCATAATCTACGTGACAGGTTCACTTTAAAGGGGTTGTCTCCCCTCAAAGTTTCATAGATGCAGTTTGTCACTTCCTGGTCAGACTGTCTGTAATTAGCATAGGAGCTCCTTGCATTCACTCCATGTATTCAACTCCTTGTTTTCAGTCTGCTAATTAGTTTAGATTAGCTTAGAAGCTTCTCTGAAACTGATAGCAGGAGATTTATCTAAAGTAAACAGTAGTAAATAGTCTTTTGTCTGAAAGTTCAGATAACACACATGCTCTTACTCTGGCTGCTGCAACCTGTGTGATGACGTCACTCCCTGCTATCACATAGAACAAACAGCAGGCGAGAAAAGAGTACACAGGTCAGTCACTGGGGGAACCAAATAGAGCCAGGAAGGTGATAAAATCATTTGTAGCTCCTTAACAAAAAAAGATGAACATAGCAATATATTTGGAAAAGGTCTTAATTTAGTGTTCTCTACATTTTGAAAGCTATTCTTTGTAGCGAGAAAACCCCTTCAAGTTAAACTACAGTGTATAAAAATGTGCCAGATTTATAAAAATGCACCAGCCATTGCACATATTTAAACTCTCTAGTCTATACTTATTATATTAGGTCATTATAATATAGAATATTTAATATTTAAAGGCCATAGATCCAGCGCTGTTACACTGTGAAAGGGGTTACATAAAAGTACAATCAATGAGGTTGTATTGTGATAATAACAATTGGACTGAGGGGAAGCCCTACTCCATCGGGCCTTACAAACTTTCCTTGTTTTAAAAGGACAGAGTAATGCTGGCATGCTTCTGTGGAGGAAGTGTGAAATTTAAGTGAAGGTTAGTGTTGCAGCCTGGAAGGATTTTGCAGAATTATTTTGGGAAAGCTGGCGAGGTTGCAAGCAGATCTGGAACTGGTTGGGCAATCCAAGAGATGTGGGAAGGACTGTAAAGAATATTTGGGAATGTGGAGCGAGTTGATAATGGGAGAGCGAGGAAATTTGGGCCTTTGAGGGCGCAACTAAATGTGCCAGAAGAGATATTTGTGTAGTTAGGGCAAAGATTATGAGCTGATAGTTTCATAAGACCTTAACAGGTCGAGTTGCTACTCTTGAAAGATTCGTGGGGAGAACTTGAAGCATAGCAAGGGATTGCCAAAAAGGGGAGTTAGGACAGTAGGATAGCGTATAGAAGAGGAAAACTATAAAGGCTGCAATTTCAAAGGATTGGATACTGGCCAGGGATGCTAGCCTGTATAGAGCACTGATATGGATGTTTTGTAGTTAGGTGAATACTAAGGTTCACGAGATGTGTTGTAGTGTTCATAGCCAGGAATGAAGATAGAGAATGTTTTTCATTTGAGGTCCATATCTAAGGTTTAAGTATATCACTAGGAATCTAAAACAATATATTTTTCCAGATATTCTAAGCATAAGATCCTCAGGCCGTATCACAAAAACCAAAAGTTGTTACCATGTCGCGGTTTCCATTCGTTTAAACACTAAACCATGAGATTGCTTTTATATTTTGTGATTTAATGGACCACCATTCTAATGGCCCCCTTGACTTTCCAACGTTCTGGGACCCTCGTCTTCATTTTCCCCTTAGGTTAATAAGAATATAATGCTGCATGCTATTCTGAATGGAGTCTCTTATAGCAATGTGAATATAGCATAAGTTACTCTAGTGATTAGTGTTGCACTTTGCATTCTGGTTCAGCCCATTTCAAGCAAGCCAAATTTTACTGGAACATCAACATACCCGACAGTCTTCGGTCTGCCAGCCAGACTGGCAAAACATGGTATATCAATCAAGAGATGTGGGCAGGATTTCTGTCCAAATAATAATTTTGGGCAATATGACTGGCAAGCCGATGATTGGTCAATGGATGAGAAGACGTTATGGCAAAATTTGTCTCATTTGAGTTTGGGTCAAACCTAAAATGAAAGCCCAAAACTACTAAATCTTCAGTGTATGTTTTATTTCACCACAAATTATTTGACCTTTTATAGTTTACATAAGACCCTTAACAGGCTTTTCCCAGTTATGCAAAATCTCACATCTTAGTGAAAAGAGCCTTAGTGATGGGAGAACTTGATGCATCCAAACAACAGGGTTGCACAAATTACGGTAGAGTTTTAGGAGCCAGTTAGGACATCAAAAAGTCCCATAGAATTCAGAAGGAAACATCCTAAAAATCTGCAATTTTCAAAGTGCATTGGCTACCTGGCTCCAGGGACATGTCTACCCTGTTATAGAGACAAGTTGATACTGGTTGTGTTTGTGCTGTAGGTAACTACCTACAGGTTCACTGATGTGCTTCTAGTGTTGCATGACAATGAAAATAAGAAGAATGAAGCTTTCTTTTCTCCTATCGGTAGTGTTTCAGCCTCCAACCATCACCAAGGAATCTGAAAAGAATTATATTGTTGACCCACGGGATAATATCATCATTGAATGCGAGGCTACAGGAAACCCGTATCCAACGTAAGGAAAACTTCAAACAAAATCTGTTGTTTACCCATGTCGCGATGTATTTGTATATTCGTTTTAATACATTTCTAACCATATGAGAATTGTTGTATATTCTGATAGATTTACATGGACACGGAACGGGAAATTTTATAATGTAGCCAAAGATCCGAAAGTCTCATTCCGCAGACGTTCTGGGACCCTCGTCATAGACAGTTATGGAGGAGGCCGGCCTGAGGACTATGAAGGGGAATATCAGTGTTTTGCTCGCAATCGGCATGGAACAGCCCTTTCAAACAAGATTTTACTGCAAGTGTCAAGTAAGTATGTAGGTTGGACTCAAGGCACAGATGGTTGGCAAATTTAGGTGATCATCTTTAATTAGCACATCATTTGGTTGCTCACAGGTTTGTAAATTTGAAACCTGCAAATTCTGAATTTTTAAAGGTCAGTTTTCTTGCTTAAAGTGTGTGTCGTTTTGACGTGTCATTTAGAAATGTCAGAAGATGTTTTTGTTTTGAGTTTTTGAAACCCAATCAATTCTTATATAGAAGGGATTTTGACGCTATGACAAAATTGCCAATTGCCCTTTGGATTCTATTTGTTGACATTTTCCTTAGAATCATTTCTCAGTAAAGTTGATATTGCACCCATTAAATCAGTGGGTCTGTAGTACCCATTAATGCATTTATCTTGCTGATAAGCTATCAGAATTATCCAGGTATTTCTGGAATTCCTATAGAACAGGGGTGCACAACATTTTCAGGTCCAAGGGCCATACTGTCTTATTGTTCCTCTTCCGTGGGCTGCAGTAAGTCTTAGTGGGGTATTCCCCATCTGAGACCTTTATAGCACTTAAACTGTACATACCCAAAAAGGTCTTGGTTCATGTTAGGGATCACAATATGGTTTTCCTGCTCAATACTCCAGAAAGAGAATATGAGGTGTCTATTCCCATTGTAGTTTTTGGGGGTCGCAGAATTGGCTCTTTCACAACTATAACTAGAAAGAACAACACACACATAACCACCTCTCCAACTCATCTCCTTCTCTTTGCAGCCTTGAACATATCAAACATATTTCTAGTATATCCTCCTTTGAGGAAGAAATCCAGAGATAATATAAAAACAGTTTTTACTGGATTGCTCATTTAGTTTGCTTAAAATAGCATATGCAGCCTTAAAGTGCAGCCGTACAATGCTCACCATAACAGTGCTAGCCATGCAGTACCCACCATAATAGTAACAGCCATACAGTGCCTACTATAACAGTGCCAGCCATACAGTGCACACAATAACAGTTTGAACCATAAGGCTATGTTCACACGGCATAATTGCGGGGCGTAATTATGCCCCGCAATTACACCAGGACTTCGGATCGGCGCGAGCTCCTGTGCTGGCTGTAACAGTACCAGCAATACAGTAGCCACCATAACAGTGCCACCCACACATTGCCCAACATAAACGTGCCATCAGTTAAAGGCAGCTTTCAAAAGATGAGTATTACTTTCTGAAGCATGAGAGCAGAGACAAATCAAGTTTGTGTTGGGGGCCAAACAGATGGGCACTGAGATACACATGTTGTGCACCCTGCTATAGACGAAATGTTGGTCGACCAAGTTGATTAGAAGAATAAATGGATCACAGCCCAAGACAGGTTATCAAACTTGTGCTTATTCAGGTTGGAAAAAAGACAGGGACAGTTATTTCTCACCAATAATTCATTGGGGGACACAGCACCATGGGTACAGGCCTTGCCTTCGGAGGCGGACACTAGTCGGATCAAACGTGTTAGCCCCGCCCCGACTGCCTATATCCCTCCTGCTGACGCCAGGCTGATCAGTTTTTCAGCCTAGTGTCTGTAGGAGGCAGACGTTGCTCTGCAGCTCTGCAGAGTTTTTGTTATTTTTCTTTCCTTTGCAGGAAGGTGATTGAGCACACAGCTCTCACCTGGAGGAAGGTGATTGAGCACACGGCTCTCACCTGTTGGTAGGTGGTCGAGCACCCGGCTCTCACCTGTTGGTAGGTGGTCGAGCACCCGGCTCTCACCTGGAGGAAGGTGGTCGAGCACACGGCTCTCACCTGGAGGAAGGTGGTCGGGCACACGGCTCTCACCTGGAGGAAGGTGGTCGGGCACACGGCTCTCACCTGGAGGAAGGTGGTCGGGCACACAGCTCTCACCTGGAGGAAGGTGGTCGAGCACCCGGCTCTCACCTGGAGGAAGGTGATCGAGCCCCTGGCTCTCACCTATTAGGGGGGGCCGTCAACGCGTAACTGCATCGTGACGCTGTCCCCCCTAAGGGCGTCAGGAACCCAGTCAAGTTCTTTAGCTGGCTGGTCTTCCTCCCTGCCGCTCACCCGTCCCCACCTGCCGCCTCCGCGGCCTTTTATGGATTCCGGTAACCTCACCATTGTGTGTTATGGTACCGAAGGGGTGATGCCGCGACGCCCGAAGACATCGGATTGGTGAGTACCCCGACCTCCCCTGTTTTGGGGGTGGTCGGGGATTTGTTCCTTTAATACTTTTTGGGTGGCCGCAGGACTTCCGTTTTCCTGCGGCCTCCCAGTGTTGCCCTATTTCCCCAAGTATTGGGGGGCATCCCAGGGCAGGAGTACGTTTCCTCCCCTTGGCCTTGGGCAGCGGTCATGTTAGCCGCTGTGGCAGCGTCCCCTTAATGGTTTGGTCCCAGCGGCGTTTTTCTCTGCCGCGCTGGGGGTCCCAGTGATGGGGGGGGGGGCATATTTCCCCCCATACTATAGCTGCCCTAAGACAGCAGGACAGGTTGCCGCGCGGCACTGGCGTTTGGGCAGCCATGCAGTGCCTCGGCGTTACCGCGTCTTGTGGGTCTGGCGCTGGCTGCTGGGGGTGAGATGGGTCTCTCAGGGGCTGCAGGTATCCCTTACCAGCTCCTGCGGCGTTCCGGTGCCGCTCCGGTGGTCGTGCGGCCCGCGGCCGCGCGTTCGAATTTAGCCCCCGGCTTCTGGAGGCTTAGGCCGCGCCTAGGCCGCGCCCTCTCCCGGCCCTGAGCCGCCCTGGGGGCGGCCCCAAGCGGGTCCGGGCCCCTCCCTGGATGGGGCAGGACCTCCAGCAGCCCGGGCCTGTGTTGGGGGCGGAGCCTAAACACCGTTTTTGCGGCGTTCGGCGTCCTGGCTTCTTCTGACTGCTGAGGGAGACATAGCGTCTTGGGATGGTAAGTTAACCCCCTGTGGGCCATCCATCCCTGCCCCTGCGCTTTGCAGCCATGTCCCTTTTCAGGGCTAAGTGTTTTAAAGCGCCCGTGCCCAAAACAGTGGCGACTTGCTTCGCCGGCGCCCATTGCCACAGGACAGTGTTGATGGCTAGCCCCGGTTCACTCTGTGCCCTTTGCGCTGCTCCGCTCCCATCCACTGCGGGACCCAGTGCCTCCTGTCGGGGCTCGGTGGTCCCATAATGGCCCAGGTCCCTCGCTCACTAGCAGTGGCCACCCTGTACAGAGTACCCCAGGTTACGGTTTTGGCCATAGGGCACATGCCGTCGCTGCTCGCTGCCCAGCCTCGTACCTCCCAGGGTCCAGCGCCCGGCGCAGCCCGTACGGGGTGTTCGCGTAAGAGGGTTAGAGTTCTCTCTGCCTCTATCACCCGAGCTCTCTCCCATCTGACGGTGGTCGGAGATAGAAGCTCCAGGCCTGGATACAGCTTCAAGTGGGGACTCCTCTGATTCTGACTCTGAGCCAGACAGAGATGATGATGATGCGGCAGCAGCGCCAGGCCTGGATACGGCCTCTGTTGGAGACTCCCCTGTCCCTGGCTTTGGCCAGACAGGGTTGATGATGCGGCAGCAGCGGTCCAAGCCCTTAGCTGGGCTATTGGGGACGGGTGTGAAAGCTCCAGGCCTGAATATGGCCCCTTCTGGAGACTACCCTGTCTCTGGCTTTGGGCCAGACAGGGTTGATGGTGTGGCAGCAGCGGTCCAGGCCCATAGCCGGGAAAGCTCCGGGTCTGGATACGGCCTCTGTTGGAGGCTCCCATGTCTCTGGCTCTGGGACAGACAGGGTTAAATAGGATGACAGCAGTGGTTCAAGCCCTTATCAGAGCTGTCAGTGACTCCAGTCATGTTAAGGGTGAGGAGGTCTCAGCCTCCCAGGAGAAGGTCTTGATTAAGGGTTGCAGGCGACAGCATTTGGTGTTCCCTGCACGCCTGAAATTGAGAACTGTTTGCCAGGAAGTGGAAACATCCGGTCGGGCGATTGTTTCCTATCAGACGACTTAAGACTCTTCGCCCTTTTCCCGGAGGATCAGGGTTATAGTGGTCGGTGGCCCCATCAGGGGACCCCCCAGTCACCCGGCTCAAGTAGTCTATGGCCATCCTTGTCTCGGACGCGGTGGTCCTTGGTGACGGCACAGACAGGCATCCTCACGGGTTGTTGTAAGTCCGCCTTGGGGGCGGCCGGGGCAGCCCTGCGACCTGCGCTTGCTTCTCCACAGTTCAGCTTGCATGGTCTGGCCGTAGCAGCTGCAGCAGCGGCTTTCGGCTGGAAGCTTCCACAGGGGATTGTGGAATCCCGCTTCCCGGTTCTCAGAGTTTCTGCGGCCCCAGTAAGTTCTCGCTGGTGTCAACCCGTTTTATGGCTAGAGCGTCGGCCAATGCATTGGCCGTTCGCCGTCCCCTGCAGCTAGAATTTTTGGCGGGGGTTGCAGCCGCCAAGGACTTATTGGTTGCGCTTCCGCTCGCCTGCGGTAAGCGGTTTTTCTGGGAGGCCACAGAGGGACGTGGTATGCTCCCCCCTCAGGGCCAGCCGGTGCAGCGGCATTCACATGACTGTCTCTCAGAACGCGCAAGCGCTTTTTGCCAAACTGGCGCTTGGACTGAGGAGCTGGTTCCCACCCAAGATTCTTTTTTTTGGGGTGGTGGCATTTCCTCCAGTTCCAGGGGATCTGGCAGGTTCAGGTCAGTGGTGCCTGGTTTTGCTGGGTCACCACTTCAGGACTCACTTTGTTTGGCTTCCCCAGCACGGTTGCAGCTGCCTCCGCGCCCGCGGCTCTGGCTCGGGCGTCGGTTTCCCTCTGGCAATCCGCACTCTCCTCCGGCGAGGAGGGATTATGCCGGCCTCCGAGTCTGAGCGTTCTTTCAGGCATTTTATTCAAATCCCTTTAGGGTTCGCATGAAGGGCAGCTCACTAGGGCCAATGTCGGTCCTTAAAGTGCTCAACCAGTATGCGTTTGGGCCCGGTTGCCACTGGAGTCGCTCTGGTCAGCGGTAGCTTCTCGGGAACGCAGAGTTTTTTTCAGCTGCTAGGGACATCGGGTTGTTTTCTGTCCCAGGTCTATCAATGGTCCCTGTGTGTTCACAGTAGGCTCTCGACATTGCTGCACCAAGGGTCCTCATGTAGCTCTTGCCACCCCTAATGACGATCCTTCACATCAGGGGGTTGGTCCCACCTCAAATGCGCCTGCCGGGTCAGCGTCAGGATTCCCTGAAGTTGCAGCGCGTTTCGGCTGGATGGCTAATTGGCAGCAATCCCGGCCTGATTCCATCATTAGGGATGGAACGTCGAGGGATGACTTATGCTCAATCAGAGGGGTCTCTCCCGTCTGGAAGCTGCGGCACTTAATCGTGTCCCCTATCTCTGTATCGCACCTGGCATATTCTTTAGTGTTGCATGCGAGGGTTTGGCAGCTTGAGGACCGCCTCCGAGGCGTGGTCCTTTGCTCAGCTCCTTTGCTCACTCCCTGCAGCGGGCAATCTTGCCTCAGTGACGCAGGTCTCCATTGTCCTTGGTCTCAGCAATGCGCCTTCCACCCAGGCTTGTCTCGACCTGGGCTGGTGCCCAGCCTTCCCGGTATTACATCAGGGGAGGTAATTTCTGTTCCTGCAATGGCTGGTCATCACCACAGACGCCAGCGTTTCGGGGTGGGGCCCCGCTCCCGGACGACGCGGGGTCTCTAGTCACCTGGGGAAGCCAGTCGTCAGATCTCTGTGCTGGAACCCCAAACGTTTTCCTTAAGCGCTCTCGCATTGGGTTCCCCTCTCATTTGGGGGGCACCCAGTTCGGGTTCGGTCCAACAACACCACGATTGTGGCATGTCTGAATTCTTCAGGGTGGTCTCAGAGGCCGAGCAGTTCTCTCTGATGACTGCGAGGGTTCTTCTCTGACAGAGCAGCGGTACCACCCTGGTCGACAACTCCTCTTCCAGGGGTGGAAAACCAGCTTGGCCAATCATCTGGCGGAAGTGCTTCGCCTTCCTGGCCAGAGGTGAGGTACGCGAGACGCCGACATGGTGGCGCCCGAGTTATATGGCCAGGAATCCCCTGGCGCTGACAGTGGACTTGCTGGTCCTGCCTTGGGGCAGGTTGGTCTGTCCCGTCTTTTTTAACCCTGGTCCCTTCTTTCTCGAGAGCTCAAGTGCCTCGAGTCAGAGAGGATACCAGCTGTGCCCTCCACCTTAGGATTAGGGCCACAGGTCGGGGTACGCGGAACTCTGGCCCAATTGGCAAATGGTTCCTGACCGTTTTTCTTTATACCCAGGCCTTCTGTCTCAGGGCCCTCTGCTGCAATCCACGGTACGGCGGTTGCAGTTTCACAGCAGGGCTGTTGCGACTGCAACCCTAGGTCACCTGGGTCTGTTGCCCAGAAACTTTCGCCCTTTGGCTCCAAGGGTGCCGTTTTTCCACAGTCAGGCCGGGAGCTCGGGCTCGCCCTTTCCCACTTGAAAGGGCAGAGTTCGGTTCGCCAATTCTGTGGAGCGCAAGCTGGCCCCCGCTCACAGGTTAAGGTCTCTATTGCAGGTGGTCGTGCGCTAGGTCCCTCGGGTTCGTAAGCCTATCGAACCGTGGGATGCAATGCCTGTTCGGGAAATTAGACAGTCTGAACCTTCCGGGCCTTCACGGGAAGTCTCCCTGTGTTTACTTTTATGGAAGGTGGCCGCCTGGGTGGCCATCACTTCTAGCCACCAAGTGACTGTATGGGCAGCTCTATCTGCCGGCCCCTGTTCTGGGGTCTGCGGAAGGACAAGGATACTCTGTGTCTTGTTCTGTTACGTTTCCCTAGGATGGTTTCATCGTTTCATATCGATGAAGACCTAGTTCTGCCCTCTTTTGCCCCTCGTCCTCTCATCTTTGAGGATGATTGTTACGTTGGGTAGGCATGGTCAGGGCCGTTCGGTTCTACCTCTCTTTTTCGGGTCCTTTAGGTACACATAGCCCTCTTGGGTCAGCCCTGAGTGTCCTTGCAGGGGTTGGCGTCCTCTAGGTCGCCGTTTCCAGCCGGATCTGGTACATAGTTATGCAGGTCACGGCTCGCTCCCCACGAGCAGTTGGGGCCGCCTGGTTGGTTCGGCTGCAGCCCCGGCTTTGGCAGGTTTGCAAAGCTGTCACCTGGGCTTCGGCCCATACCTCGTCTAGGTTCTACCCAACTCATGCTTTGGCCTCGGCTGCTGCAGCTCTCAACCGTAGGTACTTCAGTTAGCAGTGGGCTGATGCTTGTCACTGCTGATGAGGTTTTCTAGTTGCCCACCCTCTGGGACTGCTTTTGGACATCCCATGGTGCTGTGTCCCCCCATGAATTATTGGCGAGAAAATGGGATTTTTGTACTTACCGTAAAATCCTTTTCTCGTCCAAGTCATTGGGGGACACAGGTCCCGCCCTCGTTTTTGTCGCCAGGGAATTAAGGTTCTCTTTTGTTCCTCCTCTTGGCCACGGCTTTTGTACCAACTGATCAGCCTGGCGTCAGCAGGAGGGATATAGGCAGTCGGGGCGGGGCTAACACGTTTGATCCGCCTAGTGTCCGTCTCTGAAGGCAAGGCCTATACCCATGGTGCTGTGTCCCCCCAATGAATTGGACGAGAAAAGAATTTTACGGTAAGTACAAAAATCCCATTATTACAACGCACAAATATGTCTGTGGACATTAGAGATCTCTGGTATGATCTTTTTATACTGACGCCTGTAACAACAACAAGGAGGCTTCCTACAGGTGTAGAAGAAAGAAGATTTCAACATCATAACAGATGAGGGTTCTTTACTGTTAGAGCAGTGAGACTATGGAATTCACTGCCACAAGAGATTGTGATGATGGATTAAGTTCAAGAGGCTTAGATGTATTTTTTTTTTAAATATAATATTAGGTGTGGCTCCAACCGACTAGTCCCAACTTTTAAGCAATTCTTAGAGAAATGCTTATTTTTGTTACGAATGGATTGGGTAGAGGCAGCACAACACAAAGAAAAGAGGGTGGAAATTTTTTTCAGACTGTGGGTCGTAGTTATAGCGCACTTCCCACTGCACGCACGGCGAACCCTACGTACATGTTTTGGGACGACCTCTTGGTATCTGAGACAGCAATCTATGGGGAGAGAACCGCTGGTTGAACAAGAACAGGACGGAGACCGAGAAGAGTCAATGATAACCAATTTATTAATAACTAGTCTGGCGTCAATGATAATAAATAAATAGTTGTTCGCACAGTTGTACCTGACTAATGTACATTGAAATTGGTAGAAACGGCCCAGATGCGAAACTTTGGGATAAAAGAGACCTGTTCTGACTGGTGGACACCCCAAATAGCAAAGTATCTTGGTGGACCCTTGAGATGGAGAGGATCTGGACAGGAGCGGGATAGGGGGGGGGGGGAGGGTTTGGGCCGGAGGGAGGGGAGTCGGTTATTTGTTAATGATGCCGAAGATAAAAGGATCGTATGGTAACAATGTAGCTACCTAGATAAAATGTTACTTGATTCTCTAAGTTAAGTGGTAATAGGTAAAAGGGTTCTTGATGTTCTAACTGCAGTTGTATTACACAAAATGTTACGGAAGGCTCTTAGTTAAACTGTAATAAGTAAAACAAAGTTAAGTTGTTTTAGAATGATGGAAAAAGGAAAACGGAGACTGCAATGGAAACCTACTACATCAGTACATACTCTACTGCATGTAACCACTCCTGAAATATAAATGTTCATAATTACGCTGTTTAGTATATGACTGTATGCATTTGGCGATGCAATATGTACACCAATTTGATGTATATTTTACATGTGCAGTTTGAATAAAAATAAGTTTAAATTTTTTTTTATAATATTACAGGTTATAGGTACTTGCTTATGGGGATTGGACAATGATCTAAGGATGTATTCTGTGTTCTATATTGGAATTAGGAAGGATGTTTTCCTCTGGTGTGGGGCAATTGTCACCCGCATCATAGGGGTTTTTTAATGTGCTCTGGACCATCATAGTTGGACTATAGGTTAAGCTCTGTGGACTTGTGTTATTTTCATGTAAATGGGTACTTGTTATCATTCAAATAAAGAAATTAATCTTACTTGGTGTATCAGGGGGTCCTGTAAATGTTACGTAATTTTAATCAAAACTCTGTTGTAATTGTACAGGATCCCCATTGTGGCCAAAGGAAAACTTGGACCCGGTTGTTGTAAATGAAGGAGCTTCTCTAATTCTTCAATGTAACCCTCCACCAAGTCTTCCCCCTCCAGTCATATTCTGGATGAGCAGCTGTAAGTGGGAGATAATGTCATCTTATGTTATATATTCAAATATCTATTCTTTCACATAAGAGTATATTTATCCTCATGTTTTTTTCTTGTTTTGTTTTTTTAGCAATGGAGCCAATTGCACAGAATAGACGAGTGTCCCAAGGTTTGAACGGGGATTTGTACTTCTCTAATGTCCTGCGTGAAGATGCTCAGACAGACTATAGCTGCAACGCCCGTTCTCATTTCACGCACACCATCCAGCAGAAGAATGCCTACACTCTTAAAGTGCTGACCAGTAAGTGGACCCGCGTTCTCTCCAGCTCACTAAACTGAAACACATCATCTCTGTAACAACTTTGCTATCACTGTTATACAGATAATAAAAAGGAAGACCGTGAACTGTTCTGTGGGGTTCTCATTGTTGCAGGGCAGCATTGCTTGTCATACATGAGTTATCGAACCTTATAAAACTGTGCAGTATGAGAAGTGATGCACTTTCAAACATAAATGATGGCAATTGCTTTTTATAGAAAACATATAAATCGCAATATATTTGACGTTCTATTTTCTGGAGGCAGCGCTAATGTTCTTTAGAATAGAGGTGAAGATAGGACACTCTTGATAGGAACATTTTTTAGGACTTTTTTTTATTAGAAATGTAAAAAAAAAAACTTCACTTTCATAGAAAACCACTTCAAAAGTTCCATTTCGGTTTCCTCTATTTTCCTCTATATTCATTCATTTGAAAAAAATAGTGCCTTACTGAACACCATATGAAGATTGTATTTTTAGACAGTGAGATGCATAATGTCTTAGTGTGAGGGTAGCATGAAGGGTTATCTGCAGAATAATTGCCTGCTGCTGCTATTTATTCAGCATTTTTCTGCCAAGTCTGACATGTTTGCTTGAAATACTATAACACATGGCTATAGCATCCGCAGCTCTTTTATGCCTTCTGATGCAATTTGTTTTGACTTGTCTTGCATTTGCTTGATGTTGCTATTACTGTATGCCTTTCTGCTATTTTGATGTCATTTTGATTCTATCCACCACAATAACCTCTCCTCATATAACCATTTGTTCATTGTTTGTTTAACATTAGAGGGACCCAAGCCTTTACTAAATTTAGGTTGGATCATTACGATTTATATAATGATATAGACAACTTTGTCCTTCTGCATGGGGGAACTTGAGTTGTGGCTACGTGCACTTTTTATATTTTTCAGATGGATGCCTTATGCCTTAAAGATGTCTTGCCACTTCACGAAACCCCGTCTGAGGGCAGCTCACAGGTTTCTATGAGCCGACCTCAGAAAACAGGAAGATTGCCTCGTTTACACAGTTCTTCCTGTTCAGTTCCAAGCATTACCGAGTATTGACATGAAAAGGGGAGAGCTGTGCAAATGTGGCCACCCCCCATTCTCTGAGGCCAGTTCGTAACGAGGTATGAGCTGGCCTCAGAAGGTATTTTGCAAAGTGGCAAGAACCCTTTAAGGACATGATTTTGTTCATAAAGGGGTTGTCCAGCAAACCCCCTAAAAATGTTTATTATTTGGGGTATATCCTTTCTCTACAACTGAGCAGCAGCATGTCCCATTTTAACCCCTTAAGCCGAACACCTGAAAAGTAGTTAATGACCAGAAAGTTTTTTTAGTTTTTTCGTTTCAACAGTTGTAACTTTTTTATTTTTTCAGTGACGCAGTTGGATGAGGCCTCGTTTTATTCGAGACAAATTGTACTTTATGGGGGAATAGTTTAAATTCGATTATAAATAATTGTAGAATTTTTTTTTATTATCATTATTTTTTTAAATTTGTTTTTTTTTATTTTTTTTTACACCATTCACATTTCACACTTAATAACTTGTTAGATTAATTCTACAGGTTATTTCGGTCGTGTGGATACCTAATATGTGTTTTTTTTTTTTGTGTGTTTGTAATGTATGCACAATTATTTTTTATTAAATATTTATTTTATTTATTTTTTTTCACTTTTTTACACTTTTTCTGTTTTTTTTTTAAACTTCTTTTTTTAAATTCCCTGAGGGGAGAACTGTTACAAATTTTTTTTTTTTTAACACTTAGTAATGTAATAGCATATTCATATATGCTAATACATTATAATCTGTGTCACTTTGACACAAGCAGTGATCAGGACACCACACAGTGTGTCCTAGTCACTGGCTTTATACACAGACAGCTCTGGGGCCGTTCCCCGGGCTCTGTCGGGTCAGAGCAGGGAAACCCTTAGATTGCGCTGCGATAACGCACCGCCGCAATACGAGGGTTAAAGCGAAGGTTTCCTCCGCTCCCCGATGGTTGCAGGACATGCTCTGGGATCGGGGCTGTGTAGTACAGCCGCAATCTCAGCGCAGCTGCAGCGCCCGTGCGCCGCAAACTCCAGTATCTGCAGACGAACGACCCGCACCAGCCGACGTCTAAAGTCGGCGGGCGGTCGTTAAGGGGTTAAATCAGTTTCTCTTTCCCCTGTAAAACTACAAGCCCCAGAATCCTTTGCTTTGTCTATCTTCCTCTGTCCCAACCTCAGCCGCAATCCATGCCTAGTTTCCTCCCTTATATTGAAAGCTTTGAAAACAGGGCCAAAGGAGTATGACTTAAAGGACTATCTTGATAAAGCCACACCCTTTTACTCTACTGATCTCCTGAGCTTGACACAGACCTGTTTCCTGTGTGTCAGAAACACAGAACTACTGAGATTCCTGTCATAAAACAACTGATGTAGAACTGCAGGAAGCCCACAGCAAATTTTATGAATGTACATTACAAAAGTGCCTATCTTTTAGAAATGTATTATTTAGAAAATAATGCATTTCCAGTGGACAACCCCTTTAGCAACATCATGTATTGGCTATTGTATCATGCAAATGCAACTACCAGATCGTTAATGGTAAATTGGGCAATTATGTATTTTCTGATCTCTGTATTGTAGATCAGATATTTTCAGCACCTAACATGTATGCTTTCAGAATAGAAAATCTTTTTTACAAGTCATCTTTACATGCATGTTCCGCTTAATACTTTAACAGCTATTCATTTATAAACTTTCTCCATTTGTTTCCTACCAGTTTTCCGTATGTCTTCCTGAGCTGCATGCTTCCAACACATGTATGTCCCATCTCATTTCTTGCATTTTCATCTTGTTTGGTCTACTACTCATGCTTTGTCCTTACTCTCTATAACTGATTCTCTTGTCTTGTTGACTGCTCCAATGTATGTTGTCCCGGGCCTCTCACCCTATCTTGTTTATTACAGAGAATTCCCGTAATGACTCTGCAGTACATTCCACAAAGAACCTCACTATAATGTACCATGGTGAGTCTTTGGGGTCTCAAGACCTCCATCTTACCTCACCTACTAGCTAACCACTCTCACTATATTCATAACCAGTCCCAAAAATAAAGAACTTGAATCTTACGTTCTCAGTGATATGAACTGGAAGACGTTTAAAGCACACCTTCATCTTTTATCACTTCATAAAAGCATGTTAAAATTGCCCAGTACTGGTTTTGTCACCCCAGATGTCCAACAGTGAGTAGTATTCTTTGTAAAAACACTGGAACAAAATGGAGGTCGGCCTCTATTAACTGACTTTAATAGATTAGACTATGTTCACAGTACTGTTAAAGGCTCTGGACTTTCATCGGCAGTATCAGATGTGACAAGAATAGCATGGCATGCTTTGATGATCTAAATGTCAAAATGGCAGACACACAATAGAACTTGGCAGACCATGAGGTGCCACTAGTGTCTGCTGTTTAACGGTTTTAGCACTGCCATTATAGTTTATACTCTAATAAAAAAAACATCATGTTAGTGTGAATGGAGCCTTAGAAGAACTAATAGTAAAGTATTTACAAATATTTATTTTGAGTAAATATAGTTCTTTAAGGCACTCTTCACATCTGCTTTGAAGGGTTCATTCAGAACCCCTACCATAACTTCGTTTAGGGGCCATGGAAAAATTAGTGCAGCGTGCTTTGCTATTTTATCCAATAAAACAGAGGACATCACGACTAAAACTTGACGGACCCCATTGTAGTCTGAGGTCCATCTGGCGATGTTGGTGTCTGCTGTAAAACATGTCTGGTTACACCTACACAGTGGAGGTTCCCAGCCGGCCCTCCGACGCTGATGTGAGCCAGGTCCAAACAGCTAGAGAAACCTCATGAAGTAATAAGACTAAATCCAAGACCAAATCCAGTTGGGGAATGTTTCAGTTTACTTCCCATTATGATGGGAACACATTCACCAGATTTGTGATGATCTTTTGTTGAAATCATAAATAAAAAAAAAAAAGGTGAATCAATTTCACCATTGATTTCTGTGGACCAACAAAACAGGCAAATTAATTTACTCACCCTGATTTCTGGCCAGATCTGAGCACAAAACTCCATTTACCATTGAGACCCTGTGTAGAACTAGGGTATGTTCACGCACCGTAATTGTGGGGCGTATGTCGCTGCGTAATTGCGCTTCAATATGCCTGAAATGCACCCCGCAATTACGGTAGTTCACAGCTGTCATAGAGAGCTATGAATTATGCCCGTCTTCCCCGGCATACAATACGCGCGTATTGTATGCCGGGAGAAAGAATAATAGAAGTGAATGGGGACAGCTCCTCCACACTTTAGAAGAACACGCTGGTCAGCGATACTTCTAAAACACCTAGCTTATTGCGGCACGTACAGTAGGTGCCGCAATATGCTGTGTGAACATACCCTTATCCTCCCACTACCCCTTTCCCTTCACAGTTTCTCACAGGGAAGAAGAAAATGTCAGTGTAGTCGTTATCCCAAATAGAAACTGTGTCCCTGTATTTCTGAGAGAAATATAAATGTATATAAAATAATTTTTATAATTTAATCTCCTGTCAGTTTTTATGTTTTTTGAGAACTGATCGGTCCTTTTTAAAAACAGTTTTGACAAAATAATAGGTATTTCAGGTGGTAAAGTCCACAATCGCTATAGGTATTATAGATACTTGGGGATAACTTATCCTGTTATCTTTAAATATATCCTACTCTTTACAGTTTAATGTTGGCAACTTGCGCTTGGCTCATTTCATATGCTTTCCTTGTTTCTTTCCTGTCTTGCTTTTTGTGAGTTTGTAAACTAAGGCTGGCTTTGCGCTTTTGGCCCTTGCATTTTAAGCTTGACCATCGCTTTTTAGGCAGAGAGTTTGACATTATTGGTTCTTTACACAATTAACAAAACTTAGTCAAGGTAAACTTGCACTTTGTCAACAAAAATTGGATGCAACTTGAAAAAAATGTGCCATAATCAGAATGTGTCCATATGGTGTAGTAACCTTTGCTTGTCTAGATAATGGTGTTGTTAATAATGCTATTCTATTAAGGACATTTATCATGGGATTTGGAAACTATGAAACATCTACAGGTAACATCAATGAAAGTAATGTCCAATGAATAGCTAAATAAGAGCAAGATCTGTTACAGAAGGCAACATCTATATTGAATTTTAGAGGGAAATGATTACTCAGTTCTGTTTTATGTAGTATAGCAAAGAACTAAAGAGGTTTAAGTAATGTAAGCAAAATGTTACAGAATACATCAAATATGCACTTTTAGAGGAAAAATAAGTATGTAGTGGAGAAAATGACTAAAGAGATTAAAGTAATGTAATCAACTTCTATTATGGAAGGCATCAAATAAGGAATTTTAGAGTAAAAAGTATTCAGTTCTGTTTTTTTTAATCAAAATGTATGTAGTACAGCAAATGGCTAAAGAGGTTAAGGTAATGTAAGCAGTGAAGGGGAATTATCAAATTAAGGAAATGATTAGCTCATTATATAAATAAGGCGACATGTATGTACGGGGCTGCACCCGTTCGCTATATTTTTAACGCACTCCAATATCAGGCGCATTACAGAGCACCCACGGCACTTTGTAATGCGCCTGAGATCAGGGAGCGTGCTGGAGGTGCGTTGCACTACAACCGTACGAAACTACACATTTATAGGTTCAGTATGGCAAATCCAGACACATTACTGCTGGAACAGGTAGAGCACTTTAAAAGTGGTTTACCTGAGCCAGAAGTTTTGCTTTGTAGCTAGAAAGCGCTAAATCTATGACCCACAGTAGAAGGCATTCTACGCTACAAATGCGCACAAAAAAATGGCAACTGTGTGCCAAAAATCATACGTCGCCCTATGTCACTACCAGCAAGTTTGTCACAGACGACTTGAGTTTGGCATTAATCTAAGGGCAGAGAATGGCTAAGAATCCGGCCATGCTCAAGCCAAACCATTGATGTGATGACATTTCTAAGAGTAAATTTAGTTTAATAACCGATATAACTATAATCACTGCGTTCTTTCATTGTGAATACTAAATGCAAATAGTTGTTCATTCATTGGAATACTGTACACTAATATAGAATAACTTCAATTGCACCATGAAAAAAATTCCAGTTCACTATATCAGCAAGAAAAGCATATGATGAGGACTAAGCTTTTAGTGCAAGCACATTCATTTCATTGTATTTTACAGCATACTTTGTATAAAAAGAGGTTTGTGCATGTGTGCTTGTTTTCAGATTTTATTACCTCATTTGTAGTCTTTTTATTTCAGTATTCATTTAGTTTAATTATAAAGCTATCACTGGATCTAATACATATTAGTGACCTCGGAAGACAAGCAGATGAAGTGATGAGCACTGAGGTGCAGGCATGAGATGTTCATATAATAAACCTACTGATGGGTTCTCTCTAATTAACAAGTAATTGACTAACGCTGTTCTCCAGACCTAGTGGATGTCCCATAAGGCCTGTAAATAGATCCTATAACAGACAGCAGGTGCCTCCATAACAGATTGAACACCACCAGAGAGACTAAAACGGTTGATTTCCAATGGGACATGAGCTAAAGCAGCAATTTATACAAGTAAAATGGAAAAATAAACATTTGTCTTGGCTTTGAACATATGGATTACTGAGCACTGATGCGTTTACAATACTAGGCTTTTTATCCACATAAGACATTGATAAGGGTTACCTCAGTCCAAAATTACACACTTTCTTGGTAATGAGTCAAAACCGATAAGGGCGGTAGTAAATTTGAAGGATAGATTTTCAGACATTTGGAAATTGCTGCTTTAGATGATGATTACATTTCCATTTTTAGTTTTCAGTGTTTGATTAAGGATACTTTTAGATTGGCGTAATGGTCATGTTATATACATTGCATCTTACTGGACTGTGATTATGTTTGTGATTAGCCCGTGGAGTACCAGAGAGAACACCCACATTCTTGCTGCCGACAGGCACATCTAGCACAAAGCTGGTGTTGCGGGATGAAGATCTCCTACTTGAATGCATTGCCTCAGGAGTGTAAGTACAGCAATGGGGATTATAATCATATTCCGTACATTACATATCACTGTCCACTACAAGTTAATCTGTAATTTGCTTTTCTCTTTATTTAAGGCCAGGGGTTGTTCACCTGAAAAAATATTATATTTAAAGGGGCCAGATTGGACAAAAAAAAAGAAAAAAATGTACCTACCTGTCCGCTGCTGTGGAGCTTCCCGGGGACCCACTCCTCTTTACTTTCAGGTATTCATCCTGACAAGCATTCATTTACAGGGGAGCGCAAGCCTCTGCCGTGTGTCTGGATGAGAACCTGGAGGTGAAGAAGAGCGGATCTCCACAATAACAGTGGCATGGGACAGATTTTTTTTCTTTTTTTGCCCACACTGACCCCTTTCAATATAATTTTTTTTCATATAGTCAACCCTTTTTATGATACTGTTTTTGGTTTTGCAAATGCTAAACAGAGAGCAAAGTTTAAAGATCAAAGCCTGTATAATTCTTTATAATGTTTATATTGCAATACTTTATTACTGCTTTCCCTTTTTATAAGCTGTTAATGATATACAGTGCCTTGCGAAGTGCCCCCTTGAAGTTTTCAACCTTTTGCCACATTTCAGGCTTCAAACATAGAGATATAAAATTTTAATTTTTGGGTGAAGAATCAACAACAAGTGGGACACAATTGTGGAGTGGAACGAAATTTATTGGATATTTTAAACTTTTGTAAAAAATAAAAAACTGAAAAGTGGGGCGTGCAAAATTATTCGGCCCCCTTAAGTTAATACTTTGTAGCGCTACCTTTTGCACGATTACAGCTGCAAGTCACTTGGGGTATGTCTATCAGTTTTGCACATCGAGAGACTGAAATTCTTGGGCCCCTTTTCCTTGGCGCAGCTGGGCTCAGTGAGGTTGGAAGGAGAGGATTTGTGAACAGCAGTTTCAGCTCTTTCCACAGATTCTCGATTGGATTAGTCTGGACTGTGACTTGGCCATTCTAACACCTGGATACGTTTATTTTGAAACCATTCCATTGTAGATTTTGCTTTATGTTTGGGTCATTGTCTTTTTGGGAAAGATAAATCCCCGTCCCAGTCTCAGGTCTTTTGCAGACTCCAACAGGTTTTCTTTCCAGAATGGTCCTGTTTTGGCTCCATCCATCTTCCCATCAATTTTAACCATCTTCCCTGTCCCTGCTGAAGAAAACCAGGACCCAACCATGATGCTGCCACCACCATGTTTGACAGTGGGGATGGTGTGTTCAGGGTGATGAGTTGTGTTGCTTTTACGCCAAATATATCATTTTGCATTGTGGCCAAAAAGTTGGAATTTGGTTTCCCTAACAGGGGACCTACGGTCAATAAGTTATTTAGTAGGTTTATGGTGTCCTGAAGATAGCAGGTTGTATTTCTTACCAGTGGTATATATACAATTTCTTAAGAATTAATGTTCCTAATTTCTAAGAAGAACAGATGTAACTTACGGACACCTTTTATCCAAACTGAGACTCTTTTTTTAGTGAAGATTCCTACACCTAAGATGAAAGGCCTTCCTGGAGTGCTAAATTATTGTATTTTGGGCAACATGTAGAATATTTCAACTCTGAAATTCTTAGGTATCAAGTCCAAAAGCTATGCGGACAGGTCCCTAATAACGCATCTCAGCTTCCTCATGTATTTTTGATTTGGGTCTTCCTTCAGTTTGATGTAGTACTATATGTCTGTCAACTGTCTGTTTGCCTCCTTCATGTAGTCTGATGTGTTCATGTGGACTACAACACCAGCTTCAGGCTTGATGGTAATCTCCTTGTTGTTTTTTAAGGTTTGAACAGCCCTAGTTTTCTGCACACTGGTGTTCAGTGTTTACTTTTTATGTTTTTCCAATAATGTGAACTGGACCAGATGTCTAAAGGAGTCAGTGTACTGGTCCAAAATGGTATTGCGGCCAGGAAGAGGTATCCAGTCAGAACTCTTCTTGTCTCATGGTCTCACTTGTTTTTTTGGAATTGAAGTTTCTGTTTTCTCTTTTTCCTGGAAGAACTCTTTCAGTCTTCGTTTCCTGAATTATTCTTTCATGTCACTACAGAGCTCTGTTCTATGTGTCTAATACAAATTTATGACAATTTTTGACACAATGAACACAGGACTGAATCTGTCTCAGGGATTTATAGCACACTGTCACATCTAAGGAATCTGGTCCACACATTGTGGGGGCATCAGGTCACAAGACATCAATAAAACTCTAACACTGCTTGTCTGGGAGCTAGTTAAAGGGACACTAAAACCATTTCTTTTTCAGATTTTATTTTAGATTGGGTATTTTTTTTCAATTTATACATAATTTTTTAAAGTTACTCTATGTACATGACTTCCTTCTTTGTCTTTCACTTCCCTTCTGCGAGCTCTGATAGAACTATCAAGCAATCGTCACTGCTGTGCCTCTTCCAGGATGCATATAGCCTGAGAGGTGTAAGTGTTATCAGCAGGACTTGAGAAGTGTGAAGAAAATTGGACCCCCCCCAATGCAGAAAAAGATTACCCCATTATGTATTTCTTTTGTCATTGCCCTGTCAGTCTAGTCTAGTTTTTATTTAAGCCTGTCCAGAGAACAATAGAGCGATCATTAAGCTAGTTTGTAATGAGACTATTTGCAGATAAACTGCACCAACAGTAAACTGGAATTAGTCTGCGCAGCCATTCAAGAGTTTTATATCTTTTCTATGATACCTAGAAAAGGACAAGATTGTATATGTTATTTTTGTTTGTATAGAAAAAAAAGGAGAATTTGTTTTTTATATTTACTGACCCCTTTCATGTCTCTGCTGTGTGTTGTGTGTGTGTGTGTTTGTTGTTGTTTTTTTATTTTTTGTTTTTTTATATATTATATATATATATATTTGTATAGATAGATTGATTTATTGTCTGCTATTCAAACTAATGTGATTTTGTTGTGCCATTGAGAGGTATCATAACAGCAATATTTCTAATTTGCTTTTCTCATTGAAGAACATAAAAAAAAATTTAACTGGCCAACACACCACCACATTTTTCCCCTTTTATGTAATATGTCCTTACACAGATTACTACAGGCAGTTTTATTAGTTAGAGGAGTTGGAGAAATACTTGGCAAACTAAAAACTAAATACTTTATATCATTGCCAAAAGTGTCCTGTATGTACACTAACTAATTTTTTTTCTGTACCAAAAAAAAGAATTCTGATCATTAAAAAAATGTATACACCCTTGTAAGTTTTTAAGGATTTTGTTTAAATCGGTCATACGTATCGTGACAAAATTATAAAATGGAGCGAATCTTTCAATTTTGGCACACAATACCTGGCATATGCAATTACTGAAAAACACATTTGTCTATACTGTAGTAACAATAACAACAAAAAATCTTAACTGAGAGTATACTTGGTATAAAATAGATCATTATTTAAAGTATTTCTATTTATATTTTTCTTTCTGAAGACCAACTCCAGAAGTCATGTGGTACAAGAAGGGAGGCGAGTTGCCAAGCCAAAAACTAAAGTTTGAGAATTTCAACAAAACTCTCCGTATTTCACGCGTATCGGAGGAAGACAGTGGAGAATATTTTTGTCAAGCATCTAACAGGATGGGCAGCATAAGGCACACCATTTCTGTTCGGGTGAAGGGTAAGAAACATAAGCAAGATAACCACACAGATTGAAGTGCATATCACTATTTCACAAAACATGCATCAGTCAAAAGTTATTGTATGTTAATGAAAAATTAGGGTCTGTTGGCATAGCATATGAGCCCCATATTTGCAGTATGTGGTGAGAAAAATGACGAGGTATACATCAAATGCATCATTACAGCTCCGTTTACCCTTCTCTATCCTTTTTGCCTCCTATGGGCTTGTATACATTGGTAAACCTTTTTTTTTTTTTTGTTTGCTATGTAGAATAACAAACATTAGTAGAATACTTTTTTCCTTGCAGCGGAATCCAGTAAAAAAACATATTGCGCACAATGGTAGTCACTAGGTAACATACACCAGCGTGTGCCTGTATAAAAGCTTGAAGCCTTCATTTGGACGTGTAGGTCGGATAAGACTCCAAAAATATACATACAGTGGAAGGGAAGGCTGATAGGAACAGATCCTTAACTTTTATATATGTGTGTGTGTATGTATGTATATATATATATATATATATATATATATATATATATCATATATAATCATATACATACATAAACAACACACACACAACACACACACACACAGTTGAGTCAATTTATTATGACCACTTCCTACTGATGTAAGCAGCACGTATCTCATGAAGGCAGTCACCTGCCATAGGCTGTCTGCACACATACCCGATGTTGCCATCAAGGATGAAAGAGGCAGTTTGTCAGAATTGCAAAAAGTGATGATGAGTCACAGTATTTCTAAAACTGCAAAGTTTGTGAGCTGTTGTGGAAGTCTGAGTGGAC
>JAODAL010000784.1:97500-272247 GCA_025379985.1 Phyllomedusa bahiana
AATGCCTGAATACAAAATACTGGGAAGGGAGAGTCTCACTTATATACTCACCCCAAAAAACTTTTTACGTTTTTTGCCCCTAGGGGTGCGGGCCTTTGGCTCTGTTTTTTTTTATATTTTTCCCGTACCAAAATTTTTCCATATAGGGGAAATTTTGATAGAGGAGAAAGCCGAAAACCTGTGCTATATAGGGGTTTTATGATAGAGGGAGAGAAGCAGGGCTCTGGGGGTATATAGGGTTATATGATGAGAGAGAGAAGGGTTTGGGCCCGTGAAAAAGGGTTAAATGATAGAAGGGGGGAGGAGTTGAGCTCGGTGATATATTGGGGTTTTTTTTTTATAAAAGAAGCTAAGCTCCCTTTAATATAGGGTTTTTATGAAAACAGGGAGAGAAGCTTTAGCTTTTGTGATATTTTTAATTTAAAATGGAACAGGAGGGGAAAACTGACTCTGTTATATAAAGGGGTTTTAAAAGATAAGGAGGGGGAGAAGCCGACTCGTGATATATTTGGGTTATATTGGAAACAGGAGAGGGAAACTGAGCTCTGTTATATATAGGGTTTTTATATAGAGGGAGAGGAGCTGGGGCTTGTGATATGTAATTATATGGGACAGGGGAAAAGGCGAGCTCTGTGATATATTTGGGTTATATAAAAAGGGAGAGGAGCTTTAGCTCTGTGTATAAAAGGGTTATATGAAGGGGGAGAGGGGCTGAGCCTGTGGGTTATAGGGTTATATGATAGAGGAGAGAAGCCCGAGCTCGTGAAAATATAGGGTTTTAAGATGAAAGGGGAAGGGGAAGCTGAGCTTTTGTGATAATAGGGTTATATATAAGGGGGGGGAAGCTGAGCTCTGTGATATATAGGGGTTAAAATATAGAGGGGAGAAAACTGAGCTCTGTGAAAATATAGGGTTAATGAATTTGAGGGGGAGGAGCTGAGCTCTGTGATTGGAAAGTTATATATAGGGGGAGGAGCGAGCTCTGTGATATTTTAAAGGGGTTTTATGATAGAGGAGAAAAGCTGACTCTGTGATATATAGGGGTTTTATGAAAAGAGGAGAGAACTGAAACTCGTGATAAAATAAAGGGGTATAAGGGTTTTGGAAAAAAACCAAAAGGGGGTCTCAGAGTCAAAAAACAAAGAAAAAATTTATAAATTTAAAAGGGGGTTCCCGGAGTTGAAAAAAGCTTTTTGGTCGTTAGGGGGATGACGAAGAAAAAGAATATTCTTTTCCTTTAGGACACTTTCCCTTCAAACGGGGGAACTAATAAATGAACGTTGTCGTTCCAAGACAGGCTGCATCCCTTTTAAGGGGAACAAAAACGACTGTTGGAAATAATGGGAGCGTTTCCCGGGGGGTAAGTATGAAGTCAAATTTCCCCCATAATCCCCCACAGATCAATGAGCCTTCTTTAAAACCCCGGAACACCCCCTTTTAAAAGATAGTGGGAAATGCTTTCTTACCCCAGCCATTTACAGTGATTGACAGCTTTCCCTGTATCTGTGTGTATATAGAAAAAAGGGCCCAAACAATTTATGGGGGGGTGGGATAAACAAAGGGCTTTTTTCTTTTTTTTTTTTTTTCAATATTTACTCTTCTTTTTTCTTAGAAATCCGCTCCAGAACATATAACTCAAAACATCACAAAATTTAGCTTCCTTTTTTTATCACCTCCTGTCTCAAAAGGGGAGGCATAAACCACCTGACAAAAATTCCCCCTTTTAAAAAACAGTGGCCATAGACAAATAGGTGACACAGACCATACACTTCAGGGGGGCAGGAAGTCCAGGCCCTGGAAATTTGGGAGGGGTTCCCCCTTTCTCACCTCCTTTTTTTTTTTTTTTTTTTTTTTTTTGTCATGGCAGCGGCACCATTTTGGCTGGATAAACCTAAGGACCTAATCTTGGCACCAGGAGAAAATGGTCGATTGGTGTGTCGTGCCAATGGAAATCCTAAACCTACGATTCAGTGGATGATGAATGGAGAGCCCCTCTCAGGTAAAGGGCCCCGTATATGTTTGGGGTGGTCTTTAAAGATTTCAGGGGGGTTTATTTGGGGACAAATAGAGACAGGCTACAAATCTTTGGGCCCTTTTTCAAATTTCTGATGGGCATATGGGAAAATGAAACCCTTTGTATAACTGACATTCTCATTGATGCTGGTGTAATCCTTAAAGATATTTTTCTCAGGAGTGCTATGAATTCAGGAATCCGAAAACTCCTAAGCTCTGGTTCGCATAGCGGGACACCCGTGAGCCCGCACTATACACCGCGTGGCAATTAAAGCGCAAAACTTCCCCAAAATGCTCCGTCCCCCGGGCCCCCCTTCAAAAACTAAATTTTTCCCACAAATGGGGAATACGCTGTGAAATCATAGCACTCAAAAAAAATGCTAACATTTTTTTTCCCATTTTCGGGGGGGGGATACTTTGGGCGCATTGGGAGTGTAATTTTCGCCCCCCAAGACGTCCAAAAAAATACCCTGTAACAAAAACCCCCAAAAAGTCTCAATTATTTTAATATTATTTATTATATATTTCATATTGCTTCTCTGTCTTTTAAGTTGAACATTGTGGACTGATCAGTATAAATGCCTTGTATAGGGTATGTTCCCTTTTTTTTTTTTTTAAAGCTTTTTCATCTTCTTTTCAGGACTGTATCTGATAACCTTCTTCGTGTATATTGGGATAAGTAAGAAATGTAAAAATCTCATTAGTACTGATAGTGCCCTCTTGTGGTGAACTGATAAAACTCAGATGAAATAAGGAAACTTATTGCGCTGTCCAGGAAATTAATGTAAAAATTAAAAAAAATTTAGGCAGGGTTCACATGCCCCAAAAAGGAAGCTGAAAAATGTGCACTTTTTTTCTTTAATGCATTTTTTTTTTTTTTTTGCACATTGCGTCTCAAACAACAAAGTGCACCTGTAATTGCTGCATTCTTTGCAATTTCCATTGTGAAATTATGTGCATAAAACATGCATTTCCACATCTTTTATTTGAATGCATTTTTTTTTACATGTTGCCCTAATATTTTTGGGAAAAACCCCAAAACAAAAAAAATGCACCATGTGCCCCAATGGTGTTTTTTTCCATAGAAAACAATGTAAGATGTTGGAAGCTGTGAATACTAAGCAAATGAGTGCAATAGTGTTAAGAAAAATCGCTTTAAAAGGTGTACTCAGAATTCCCATAGAACACAATGTAGATTACTGCACCTCTGCGTTCTGCACAAGAATATCAAAATAAATGAACACATCTTTAAAGTGATTTTTCTTAAGAAACAGTTATATAACCAATTGTTTAGTATATGTATTCAGTTTTAAAAAAGTTACATTCTCCAATGTCGTGTTGGGGTATCAGTTCCTTTTACCTTATTCAGCATAAAAAATTGTATCACTTTCCGTAATATTTTTTTGTCTGATTTTGCAACTTACTCTTCATTTCCTTTGTCTGTTGTGTAGTAACCGATCCAAATCCCAATTTTGAAGTTGCGGGTGACACAATCATTTTCCGTGAAGTGCAGAGTGGAAACAGTGCAGTTTTTCAGTGCAACGCATCTAACGCCCATGGCTATCTGTTAGCTAACGCCTTCATCAACATTCTCGGTAGGCCTACTTTCTATCTTTTAGCACTAGTTTTGTGGCTTAAGGTTCACAAATATGTCCTAACACTAGGGGCCACATGTATGAAATTTGGCGTTCAATTCTGGTGTTTGGTTTTTTTTTTTGCATAGCATTTGCCATGTCGGATAAATAACATGATATTGTATTAGATCAGACTTTAACAGACGCAGCGATACCAATTATGTAAATTTTTATGTTATAGTTTTATGACACATATGAAAAGTTTTTTTTATATATTTTTAATATAGTTTATTTTTTTTATTATTTTGTAACTTTTTTTTACATTGTTTTTATTGCAGTATTTAGTAGCCCTAAGGGGATGGGAATATGTAATCACATGGTTGTTCCTACTATATATTGCAATATGTATGTACTGCAGCATATAGTCACACTAGTGATCTCCCAAATACTCTTTGCCTATTGTAGGGTGTAATGGAGTACAGTAATATCAGACCTAAGGGCCACTAGTAGGCCCCCAGCTGTCATGGCAACCATACAGCACCCTATGATTGCATCTCATGTTGGGTGGGGGAGCGATTAGCTGGTGGAAGTGGGTGCTGCTGACAGTAGGTACTGGCTGTCACTAACATTATAGTGTATTAAAGGAGTTGTCTCATTACGAGCTTTCAGCCTGTCAGTAAGCATGGTAAGTTGAACTGAGGGGCGTGCTAGCTTGTTGTCTCTTCTCCCTCCCCTCTCCCTCCTTCCATCAGCACACGGCAGCTACGTAACTTCAATACAGGGGGGGGGGGTTTGTGCCAGAGTTCACCCTGTGTGTGCCTGCCTAGGTCTGTTGCAGGAGAGGGCTGATCTATGAGTGTAGAGAGGGAATGTGAAGTGGTGTGCTAATAACAGAGCAGAGAGGATGCATGTGTTCTATATCCCCTGCTTAGCTTACAAGTCTCCACATCTCCCAGCAACAACAAGGGAAGTGTTACTATACTCAGGATGTCTCACTAATACAGGAGAACATAAAGTATTCACATGCCTGATTTGTATAGTATTAGTATAGTCCCCAGTTCCAAAGACATATCATGATTTAGTAACAGACAGGGTCCCTGCTGTCACATCTATCTGTGTAGAGAGCAGGAGGAAGCAGGCACACACAGGGTTAATCCAGGCAGCATGGACACAGACGCCAGAGTCCTCCCTCCCCCCTCCCTGCACTACAGAAGCATTCTGTGCGGGAGGGGCTCTCTGCTCCGACCTGTCTTCAAAGGTGATGAGTCATACAGACCTGACAGCCAGTAAGATAAGGATCAACAGGTCGGCTACTATAGAGATTTGAGGAGCTGATACACTCCTGCTAACAGGGCTAGCTCAAAATCAGTAGGACATTTGTAATGAACATATATTGCAAAGCTGCTTTTTTTTTAAAGATCTTTTAATTAAAACCCAATCATTGTAGCGAGACAACCCCTTTAAGTGGTTAAAGAAAGAGAAAAATGATGTTTCTGCATTGAGGGTCTTTTTTGTTCCAATTTCTGATGTATTGTATATTCTCCGTTCAGATGTTCCATCACGAGTGCTGGGCCCTCGCAATCAACTAATTCGAGTTATCGAGTACAATAGGACTCAACTAGATTGTCCATTCTTTGGTTCTCCAATTCCCACACTACGATGGTAAGACCTAGTTCTGTTTGATGCAGTTTTGTATAATTTTGAAACTTCTAGTGGTCCCTCACGTTACAATGGCCTGAGGATTACATTGTTACATAGTTTACAATATTAGGATACAATGGGGCAGATGTATTAATAGCGTCTAACTCTAGGGCCATGTTCACACAGCGTTTTTGGACGAGGTTTTGGACGAGGTTTTCGGATTGTTTCCTCGCCTAAAACCTTGTCCAAAACGCTTCCAAAACACCCCCGGTTCATTTAATTGATTCCTATGTAAAACCTTATTGTAGTTCACACACAACGAGGTTTTTACACGCTTCTTTGGAAGCAATGAAAATGAAGTGTCATGTCAATTCTTGAAGCGCGTTGTAGGCTCGGTTTAGGCGATATTTTCGGCGCGGTTTTCGGCGCGGTTTTAGTCCTGCCTATTCATTTATTTGGGTGAAAACCTCGTCCAAAACCTGATCAAAACCTAATCGAAGCCTCGTCAAAAACCTCGTCTGAAGAAGTGTGTTTCAGGCGAGGTTTTAATGTGGTCTGGACGAGGTTTTGGGTGAGGAAACGCTCCGAAAACCTCGTCCATAAACACCGTGTGAACATGCCCTAAGAAAGTTTTAAGTTAGATTAGACAGTCTTACAATGCACCACACTTATCAAAGTGTTCATAAATGTAGCGCAGGTTAGAACTGTATAATATAACTTTACAGAATTTTTAAATTTGCTCAGTTTATGCACTAACTGCGCTAACATTTTGGCACATTTTTTTAGCGCACTGTGTCGCATCCTAAGTCACGCCCCTTTTTATCAAGGTCACACCCCCTTTAACTGAAGTCATGCCCTTTTGGCAAGCAAGGCGCAGAAGTTTCTAAAACACAACTGCCTTGATAAATATGCCCGAATATTTTTGTCATCTAATTGATTCGGAAGCATTCATTATTGGTTAAAATATACTGCTTAGTAGCATGGACATTTCAATAGAAAAACAAATGCATTACTAAAAGTGTAATACGGTACGACATGCTTTGTGCCAGGATTACCTTCTTCATTGGGCAGCAGATGACAGCAGCTTCATGTTTTTTTTCTGATATATTGTGTTTACTAAGCTCACTGAAAATGATGTTAATTTATATGGGCAGTAATGGAATTGTATGAAGAAAAAAGCCTTTAGATATCCTTAAAACATACAATAGTAATTAGTTCCATTGTATGGAAAACCAGTAATTGGTTCTGAGGCCCCAAAATGCAACCCCAACATAATGAAAGCTGGAAATGAAAGAAAGTTATGCAGCTAATTAATCCAGATAAATCAAATCCTTACATATAAGTCAGAAAGAACTGCTGGATCCTGGAAATCACTTTCGATTTTGAGGGCATGCACTTCTTTGGGTCATGAACTTTATACACGGTGTACTAGACAAAAAGAAAATGGGGCCCTCACTTGGTGCTAAAAGGAGCCGATCATCCAGGTATATATAAAGAACAGTACAGAATATGTAGTACCACGCTGTACTGTACACAGGCGCTACTAGACCACCAATAACTGCATGAACTTTATCATGAATATTTTACCCCTGTATAAGTAAATGGCTGAATCAGTGTCTGGGCCACTGTATGCTGAACCCACACTCAACATACAATATCCCAGGAAACACCATGTATGTTAAAAATATTGTCTCTTGAGTCCATTGTAACTTGAGTGACAATTTTTTATTACATAATTAAAAAATAGTCCAATGATGATGAACACTATATAATATCATATAATTACCATCTAACAGTATATACTGATCAATGCAAGTGCATAAGTTACTTTACTCACCATCCTGGATACAGTATTTTGTGGTGTGTTGTATAACGATCCAATGCTTCTTAAGAAGTGGTAGCTGAACAGTAAGACTCGTAGTGATTAAGCCAGTGTAGGATATAAGACCAAGAGTCACCATGATTGGAGGGTAAACTGATAGAGGCGAACATTATAATGGGGCTTTCTGGTGTACTTTGAAGCCATAAAAGAGTGTATGAACAGTACTATCCAAAAACTTTGGTGCATATAAGTTCCCTTTTGTAATAGCCCAAAGACACTTCTTTAATAATGCAGCAAAGATGGCTTCTGGAGGCGTGGCGCCACATTCATAGAAGTAGACACATTTATGATCCTTTGACGCCAGTTCTAGATGTAGAACAGTTAGAACAACCAGACCGGGTTAAAGGTGGTCTGCCTGAGCCTGAGTTGTCGTATTGGCGCTAAACTGCGCCTGTATGTATAACCTGCAGAAGAACAGGTTCATACATTCTGCTGCAGTCTATACTACCTTAAAGCTATTTAGAACTGGCCTGTCTGTGCTAATGTTCATACATGTCGCCCTATGTGCATAAAACTATTCTTAGTCCATCCATACTGCTTTGGGCCGCTACTGAGTAAAAGCCCCAAAAAGGGCAACCCCAACATGTCTAGACCTTAATAACAACCTGCAGCAAAACCTATGTCAGAAAAAAATCAAAACCATCTTCACTTCTAAATTCCCAGACACTTTTTGTCCAGTTGTATTACTGAACTTTTCAGTAGTGAAATGAATGACTTATATGGTAAGAGACGAGACTCATCTGGTAAGAGAGACAGGGCACGTGTGACGTGCAGTAAAAAAGTTACCCACTAGTTCACATGTGTGTAGTTTAGACATCTAGGCACAACCTTCTGCAAATGTATCCGTTACTTATTGGTGTCTTACTGTCTGCTTTGAGTTGTTTTCAGTATACACTGTCCCTTATGGCAAGCTATGGTATTTATCAAGTATATACAGTACTTGAACAATTATTGATCTGGTTTTATTATGGGCAAATATGGATCAAAGCTAACCTAACGGTTTCTATCCTCCTTTACCTGATTGGTTTAAAAATTGGTTAGGGACATACTATGTGCCCTATTTTAACTTCATTTTATTCAGTCTTTTTTACTGGTCACCATTTGTGCCCTGTCTCTCACCATATGGGTAATAACTGTAACTGTAAGGTAATGTCTTCACAGTATACTCTACAGGATCCGACAGAATGATCATTCCTGAACCAATTAATATTTTAACTTAAGGGACTACTGTTCAATGGCAGATTGAATGAACAGATTGTTTTACATGTCTGTGCCTTTACAATTGCAGGTTTAAGAATGGACAGGGCAGCAACCTGGATGGTGGAAATTACAGGGTACATGAGAATGGTACCCTGGAGATTAGTGTTGTAAGGAAAGAAGATCAAGGCAAATACACCTGTGTTGCCACCAATATCCTTGGAAATGCTGAGAATACAGTGCGACTGGAGGTTAAAGGTAGAACTGCAAAAAAGGAGTATTAAACTCATCATTGTTTCTGTACTTGTGTCTATTTTCTGGTATGTTTCTGGCTCTATGAAATGCAACTTTCTTAAGAAATTAGTAGGTTTGGCTCAGACCACTTCTTACTGTTGTTCATTGTACTGTATATAACAGAACAATTCCAACAAGATATTCGTCTTTACTGTAAGTTTTTTTTTTTTTTTTTGTAATTTCTTAAATACTGTTTATCTGAAATTAATTTTCAAAGCAGTCATATTTCCATTCTTCCATTTACAGAGCCTACCCGTATCATTAAGGGTCCTGAAGATCAGATAGCTAGACGAGGCACCTCAGTGCGCCTGGACTGCCGGGTAAGAAGTGATCCATCGCTAAGATTAACAGTAATATGGATGAAGGATGATAGTCAACTATACATCAGCAGCAGGTGAGTGTGAGCATAAAATACCAATTTGCTTTAAATGATCAGCTCATAGTATATCTGCTATGAGGAAAGTTGTTGGGGAAATTCTCCATTAAAAAGAAGCCTTCCCAGACCATAAGGCTATGTTCACACGGCCCCGATTACGCCATGTGATTTGGGAGTCGCGCTGATCAGCGTGTGCTCCCGCGGCGCAGTGAGGGGGGGGCGGCCCCATTGAGTCATTACTCGCGGCACATATTCGCCACAAGTAATTGACCTGTCACGTGTCTCCCCGCGCGTACAATACGATTGTATTGTACGAGCGGGGAGAGGAGGCGTAATCCATAGTTCTCTATGAGAACTATGGATTACCATAATTTCGGTGCATACCACTCGTATTAGAGCGCAAAAACGACGCGAAATGCGCGCTGAAATTTGCCCATGTGAACATACCCTAAGAGTGCCAGAGTACCTAATCCTGAACCTTAGTTGGAGGATGGTTGGTGGGGAATTATTGGAATGCTCATACTTGTTAATGGAACAATTGAAATGATGGAGTTTTATTAGGGAATTTTCATTTGTGCAATTCTCCAATGTCATTCCTAACTCTATAAGTGCACGGCCTGAAATGGCCTTAATAATCTTTTTTTTTTTTCAATCTTTTCAGCATTTCACCTACCATGACTGTTTTATTTTCTTAATTGACAAGATTGTAAGAGGCCTAGTCCTGTTCTATGCAGTCTGGGGATATAATAGTTTTACATCTTTATCTTCAAATTGTATGACATATCCTCCTCTTCAGGCAACACTCACTGTGCCTTAACAGGTTTACTGAACACACAGTGCTCAGATTCTCTCTGGTTCCCCAGGGTTTCTAGGTCTTCACCTTGATAACTAGGGAAACCAAGGACTCTTAAGAGGAGAGTCCTCTTTGAACCTGCCACGGTCATGGGTCATGGAAACCAAAGGGTTAAATGTCTGTGATTTATAGTATCTACACTACCAGCCATAGTCAAGATGCTGAAGCAACAGCTTGTTCTCAGAGGAGAAGCGCACAGTGAACTGCTCTCTCCCATCTACTATAGCAAATGCCAAATGATACAGACTGAGGACCTGCACTGCTCATTGCCAAAAGACAGTGTCACAGCATAACATTTTCAGAACTAAAGAGGTTGTCCAGATAATATTTTTATGTTTTCAATGATATAATGCTGCCATTTAAAAAAAAAAAAAAAAAATTCTGCTCCTCTCTCATTTTCGATCCAGAGATGCCCCATCGTCAGTCTCTCTGCTATTTGGCTTCATCAGTCACATGCCATTAGCTGATATCATCATTGGGAAGCAAGTGCTCCTTATGGTGATGTCAGCCAGAAGCACATGACCGCTGCAGTGGTGACCTCTCATTCAACAGAAGACCAGCAGAGGGTGAGAAAGGCGCATCGCTGGGTCCAAGGTGACAATAGAGCCGAGTATATATTTTTTTTAATTTTAAAATGGCAGCAGTATCCAATTAAAAACATAAAAATATTAACTGGGCAACCACTTTAAGCCATACACTTCCAATAATTTAGTGTGACATGTCAGAAAAGAGGCAATTCCACGCCAGTTTTAAGGTGCATTAAATGAATGTATAATGCGCCTGAATAAATAAACCAAATCAAAAATCGGGCGTGTGGAATGCCTTGTATAGCATATGTAATGTGCCTAATTTAGGCGTATGCCATAAAAAAGGTGCATAGTATATCATTGCTAGCATATTTGATGCGCCTACTTTAGGCGCATCCAAAAGTGTCAAATGCGAATAGTTTTGGTGTTCATTTATATAAAGAATACAGCGTCAACGGTTTTTTGGTGCAAAATACACCAAAACAATGGTGCAGCCAAAAGGGTAAGTTCACACGGCTTATTTTGAGGCGCATTTCGCCACGTATTACGAGCGTACTGTGCTCTAATACGAGTGAATATTGTACGAGTGGGGAGATAATTGACAAGCAGCAATGCTTGTCTATGGGGCCAGCGGGCTGATCAGCGCGACTCCCGAAAACCCAGCGTAATTGCGGGGCGTAATGTACACCCCGCAATTAAGCCGTGTGAACTTACCCTAATGGGTAATGTTGCCTTTAATCTTTGTTGTTATGTTTTGTTTTTTACTACTGAGAGCCAGTTTGACCTACTTTAAAATACAATTTGCTAATGATGTTTTCACTCTTTTAAGCTGTCACCTGTTAGTGAAACCCACTGCAATGCTTCTTGAATGCCGGTGCTTCACATAACTGTCTTTTATGGCCCATTTAATTTTAGAATGAAGAAAGAGGATGATGGTCTCACGATCTTTGGGGTAGCAGAAAAGGACCAAGGCGCATACACCTGTGTGGCCAAGACAGATTTGGACCAGGACTTTGCTAAAGCCTATCTCACTATTCAGGGTACTCATATTTCTTACACTTCGTTTTAGTAATGGTTCTGGTACAAGGTTCAGGTTTACCATGATAATTGAGCAATGAGCACACAGTAGAATCAATGAGCAGTGACCGCCAGCTGCGCTCATGTAATGTTCTTAAATAGGACCTGTGACGTCTCCTGTCATGTCTATTTTAGTAAATCCTTGTGTTCCCTGTGAAATAACAATTCTGGAGCATCTTCTCCTATATTACTGAATCTGTCAGCTGGGTGTTTTTGAGGTTGTGTCCCTGCACTGTCTTATGACAGCCCTTTGAAAATGCAATGGTAACACCCAGCTGACTGATTCAGTAATATATTTCTTGGAGGAATAAGGCTATGTTCACACGGCTTAAAATGCGACATATTTCAGTCCGTAATTCCGTGCCGTAGTGTGCGAATTACGGCTGGAATACGTCCCAGTCATTACGGTAATCCACAGGTCTCATAGAGAACTATAGATTACGTCTCCTCTCCCTGCTCGGCGAATCCGCCGCGGGGGGAGATAAGTGACGGGTTATTTACTAGCGGCGTATACGCGCCGCTAGTAATGATAGTCTATGGGCCGGCGAGGTGCCGGCCCCCCGCTTTCGCCCCTACTCCCGCCCCCGTCCACACGGCGTATTTGCGGGGCGTAGTTACGCCCCGCAAATAAGCCGTGTGAACATTGCCTAACAGAGAAGCAGCACAACACAGAGATATAAGAAAGGATGAATTGTTATTTTATTAAGAATGCAAGTCTTTACTTATGTGTCATGACACAGTTTTTTAAACCACAAACGGCAGAGAGAGTTATGGTGGTGAGATAAGGAACAATTGTAGCAGCAAATCTAATGGCTATTTGAGAACTTTTTTGAATACCCAAAGGAGACTCTGTCACCTCCAAACCCCCTCTAAACGACAATAATCAGTAAATAGTTTAAAAGACTCGGATTCCGAATCGGTAATTTTTATCTTTTTGCATTCCCCTGCTGAAAGCCTGCAAACAGGCCCTGCATGCTGATGAAGAAGTCCTCTCCATTATATGTCTGAGCTCAGGACTCCTCTCTATACATCAGCATGCAGTGCACGGCCCTGCCTTGTAGGCTTACAGCGGAAAACACAAGTGAGTCGCAAGATAAAAATCACAGATTCGGAATAAACATCTTTTAAGCTGTTTACTGATTATTGTAGTTTAGGATTTTTTCCCCCCCCAAAGAGTCTCTTTCATTTCAGAAATAGCTTGGTGACCCTTCTGATATGGATGTAAGGGCAAGTTTGTCATATTTGCCTTTATGAAGGGACGCACATTTATTACCACATAAAGGTATAGCTTTACTCACTAAAAATGTAAGCATAGACTGTCAGTTTTCCTTAATTAAAAGGGTTGTCTCACTACAAGGCTTGCTTTTATTTTAAAAGGATCTTGCAAAACAAGTCACTTTGTAATATGTGTTCATTAACCGTGCCTACTATTCCTATTTCCCCTCTTGTAGGGCTGTTTTCAGCCCTCGGGTGCTTGTACGCCTGTTTGTCTCCCTGATAGGTTGCCAGTGCTGGATGAAAAGCTGCGACCTGAGTCTTAGCGTCTTACTGCAGGCTGTAGAAGCCAGTAAAGCCAGTAAATTCAAAAATGAAACTGAGAGAAATGGAATGAGGTATGATGAACCGGTGTGGTGAGACACCCACTTTAAAGAGAACTGTCGCATAGTTATCCCCCTTGCTGGGACAGACAACCTAGTGACAGACTGTTGTTTAAAGCGTTGTCCCTTTTTCTGAAAGTGCTGTAGTTTTAGAGTATTTAATGTTAAAAATTTTTTCTGAGTAGGTTTTGGGCCCCCGCCCAAACAAAGGCAAACCCCCGCCCACTGAGTTATTCCGTTTTATCTTTTCAAAGTAATAGGTTTTTTAAATTGAGGTGGGGGGGGCTAGCTCAGGTAGGGGGGTTTTAAAAAAAAAAACTGACTTTTGACTCTTTTTGGCTGGAAAAAATGCAGATTGAGCATTAAATGCTCTAAAAATGCAGCATCCCACGAATAAGGGACACGCATGGAAAAGCAGTCTACCTGGCTTGGGGTGCCCCCCGCAAGGAGGGCATAATTATGTGCAGGTTTCTTTTAAAAGAATGAATCACAAAATTGGTAAGTTTTATAACGTCTTCCCCTGCTGATAGCACAGTATGTAGGATGAAGTTTCTCAATTTCCTATATAAACTTTATATTACCTTTAACATGTGATATAGGAGTGATTAATTCATTTCTACATTATCCAATTAGAAAAAAATTTTTTTTAACAGCCTTTTTTAGACTTGGAGAAAGCCAATAAGAAAATGAGGTTATTTTTGGCAGCTCAAAAACTTAAAAATGGGGCTTTTTGCAGAAAATGGGAGGAGATACATGTGAGGTTTAAGAATGTTTCTTCCACTCCAATAAGGCAGATCATAAAATGTATTAGCAAGGCCAATTTAAGCTTGAGAGCCAGAGAACTGTTCTATCATCAAAATCCTGGCAATGGTTATATTCTCACTTCAAAAAAGTCAAATGTTTCCTACAATGCTTCTTCTCGAACTAAAGGACAAGTGTGTCTGAAGATATTATATAAAAAAAATTTTTTAAAGTTTGGGAAAGGGAAATTTTGGACGCCCAAGAACTCCCAGTGGTCCCAGAGCTGTGAGATAAAATCTGTGATTTGGAGTAATCTTATGCTATTTCAACAACAGTTAAATGGTTTGTCCAGCAAAGAAAAATTATTCTTCAATCGGGCCAGGGGGGGATAAAAAAAAAGAGGCAAGCACGCGATGGTAAGTGAATGGAGCATGAGCCTCTACTCTACAGGAAGTTTTTCATTCTCAAATGAGACAATTGAAAGATGGTCAAGATGGTGTACATAGCTTTTAATTTATTCTTAAAGAGGTGTTTCCATCTCAGACATTTAATGCATATCATAAGGATATCCCAGGTCTGGAAAAGAGGGCGTGCTTGCGTGACACTCTCTAATTATTTCAATGGGCATTTTCCCAAAAACAATCACACCCCTGCCTTGTATACTTAAACTCCCAATTGATTTTCTTTCTTTTGGGTTTTTTTACGGGGAGACTTTCGGGGGGGCCCGTTTTCTGGAAAGGAGTGGGGTATTGTTTCCCCAAAATGAGAACCCCCGAAAATAAGCATGACATAAAGATTTTGTTGAATTCCCTAATTAAGGCACCCCCCCAAATAAGACATGGGGGAAAAAACTTTTCGCGCTAAGCATACACAGGGGCCCTCCCTTTGGGGGGGAGGGAAAAAGGGGGCGGGTGTTAAAAAAGCCCCCCTCACCCCGAGAAAAGGCCTTTGGGGAAAATTTTTGTAGCAGAGTGTTGAAAGGACCGGGGCAGGGGGGTAAAGTTTACTGTGATGTTTACCACCCGAACATCCCAGGCAGGGGACAGAAAGTGTACATGTAAAGGGAGGGGGAAAAATTGGGGGGGGGGGGAAAAAGAGCAATTTTTTTTTAACCACCACATCTCCAAAGGGTGGCTGTAGGGCTTGTGGGAATTTTAGTTTTTACAAGTCCGCCCTGTCACATTTGCCAATCCCTTTTAGATAAGTCACTGCAGCTGCAATTTAAAAAGTCCCTTTCCTACATATTTCCCATGGTTTTTTGAAATTTAATTTGATTTTGATATATTTATATAAATTTTATTTTATTCAGTCATATGAAAAAGGGTTTTGGGGAAACCCCTTTTTAAACTAAATAATTTTTAGTTCTAAATATTTGGGTTTTTCAAAAGCCATTTTAATTTGATTTTATCTAATTTAAAAAATTTTTGCCCCAAATTTTTTTTTGGGGTTTTGTACAATAAAATCATTTTCCCAAACCGGAAATTTTTTCTGTTTTTTCCCTCAGTTTTTTAGATATACAAATTGTTTGGCTGTTGCCCAAAAAACCCAAATATTTTGAAAAATTTAAAAATTTATTTAAAAATTAATTGGGGTGCCCCAAAAATTTTTTCATTTGAATGGGTAAAATATTTAACTCACGGCCCCCTTTTTAGGTACACCATGTAGTAAAGGGGTTTGGCCCCCTTTTTTTTTCCCTTTAGAACTGCCCAAATTTTTCGTGGCATAGATTCCACAAGGTGTTGCAAAAGATTGGGTCCAAAAAAGGTTTCCCCAAAGGGGCCCCCAAAAAAAAATGCCCCCAAAAAAATATTTCCCCACACCATGGACACCACCCCCCAGCTTTGAAAACCGTTTAACAAAAGGGGGATGGATCCATGCTTTAAAGTTGTTGACGCCCAAATTTCTGACCCCTACCCTCCCAAAAATTTCAGCAAAAAATCGAGACTCATAGACCCGGCAACGTTTTTCCCAAACTTCTATGTTACAATTTCGTGAGCTTGGGCCCTTTTTGGGGCCCCAGTTTCCTTTTTCTTAGTGAAAGGAGTGGCTCCGGTGTTTTTTCTTCGCCTTTCGTAGACCTTTGTCAAAAATTCGCCGTACTGTGCGTTCAGGGGTTGCTCTTCTTTCCCACCTTGGGGTTTTTAACGGGTGGTATTTTTAGTCACTGTTGCCCTTTTATCAGCCCCGAAAAAAGTCTGCCATTTTTCCTTTGACCTTGGGTTCAACTAAGGCATTTCCCGCCCACGGACTGCCGCTCATGGAAAGTTTTTTCTTTTTTGGACCTTTCTCTGTTTAAAACCCCAGAGATGGTTTTTGCGTGAAAAAACCCCGGAGATCAGCAGTTTCTGAAATACTCAGACCACCCCTTTTGGCACCCAAAAAACCTTTCCCCGTTCAAAGGCACTCAAAAAACACCTTTTTCCCCTTACTGATGCTCCCGGGTTTTAATGCAGGAGATTGGGTTTTTATGTTTTACTTGGCCCAAATTGGGACGAGTTGCCGCCAGTGTTTGGTGATTAGGAAAAATTTTTAAATGGTTTTAAAGAGCGTTGGAAGGTGTAAAAATAAAGTGGCCGGGGGGAGTGTTTGTATAATTTTTTTATATTTATAAATATTTATATATATTTATTTTAAAAAACAACAACCCTTTGTATAGCATGTATAATTTTTTTGTGGAAAAATAGGACATCCCCTGGAAAAAAAGTGCATCTGTAAAAAAGCAAAAAATTTTTATATAAGAGCTGTTTATTTTCGGGGAAAAAGGGTTTATACCCTTTTGGAAGAAAAAACTGTTTTGGGGGTAGGAAAACCTTTAAGTATTTGTTTTCAGGTTTTCATTTTGCAAAAAAAAAAGCCAGTATGCAATTTTGGTATTTTGGGGCCCTTTTTTCCCCCAACCCTAACATTTTTCCGTTTTTTTGTAAACATTTCCCTTTTTTCGTTTGCAGAAACCTCCACCTCACCTACTAGCCGACTGACATCAGTACAAAGAGGTAACCTTTCCCTACTAATCCCCCCACCCTGCTCTCCACACTGCGGAACATTGTCTGAAATACAAATGCTGCTTCCTGTATCAGAATATTTTTCTCAGTGAAAATGTCCTTTTATTTTAATAACTTTTTAACATTATTTGGAGGGGGTTCCATGACTTTCATATTGATGACCTTTCCTTAGGCCATCAATAACAGATTTGTCCGACTCCTGCACCCCTGTTAGCAGCTGTTCAAAGAGACTGCGGCTTTTCACTTGTGTTCCGTCCATTTAATTGTTTGCCAGGTTCAACTTCTGACTCTTCTTCCAATCTTGGATGGGACTAATCTTCTGCCCACATTAGAGTTCATGATTTTCTCTTAGTTGTATGCTGGGAAAGCTGCCAGTGTACTTGACAAGCGTATCTATAGGGCTGTTACCTGACAGTCGCTCATAGAGTGTCATATTGACCTCAGTCAGGACGGTATACTTCACTGTGCCACTAAAATAAGATGATGTAATTATGTAGTTGACTACAGGATTCCATTCAATGGTTTCTTGTAAAAAGTAAGTGTAAGTTAAGTGTAGTTTTAGTTTTTTGGGGTTTTTTTTGTTTTTTTAACAGCGGGACCATATGAGTGAGAGATGCCGCTGTTTGGCATCCTTATGTTGTCTCCATTAAATGTATAAATTAGCAGCTTTTAACCCCTTACTAACATACGATATATAGGTACATCATGATGCCAGTAAGGAAGTATGGAACAAGCTCACTTGCCAAGCCTCTTGCATATGCAGTAGGTAATGGCAGTTGATTACAGCATGGACCTAACACTAACATCCGGGGTTGAACATAGCTCTAATCTGAGCATTTTAACCTGATAGATGCTGTGAGGTGAACGTGGGGTGGTTGTCCTGGCAGCCGGAGACCTAAAGAAATCCAAACTACAAAGAAAGTTGTCTACCTACTCGTTCCTTAAAACTCGACCTTTAATAAATATACGTTAAAACATATTAAACATTAAAATGCATGAAGCCTACCTATCAAAAAGCACGGTAACCTCCCCGATAAGGGCGACCCCAACAGGAACCTACGATATATCAAAATATACTACTTCTAAGATTCAAATATTCTCTTTACATAAATATATACATCAGAAAAACAATTGTCTAAGACAAAAAATTCTCAGTACGACCATATCGGGGCGGTTACCCTGCTTTTTGATAGGTAGGCTTCATGCATTTAAAATGATGGTTAATATGTTTTAATGTATATTTATTAAAGGTTAAGTTTTAAGGAACGAGTAGGTAGACAACTTTCTTTGTTGTTTTGGTAGTCTTTATTGTGGAGTTGTTGCCATAAATATGTTGAGGTTTAGTCCTGACCGCTAAAAAGGGACAGTAGTTTAATTTGGAGACCTAAAGAAAGCCTCCATATGGCCCATATTACTACTCCTATTATACCCTGCCATAGGCAGGAAGTAATGGGAGAGCCATATCTTATTATTGCAGAAAAGTGTACAAGTGATTGAAAATTTAAAAAATAATGAAATAAAAATTCAAAACATCTCCATTTTGCCATTTTACAAATAAAATACAAAAAGTTATACACAATTGGTTTTTCTGCATCAGTAAAAGTCTCATCTATTCAAATATAACATCATCCTTTACAGTAAGCACTGTAGAAAAGAAAATCTCGATGGCATACTTGCTTTTTTTGTTGGTCATTTCATGTTACCAAAAATTGGAATGAAAAAGTCCCATGTATCCCAAAATGATACCCATAAAAAGTTCACTTCAGCCCAAAAAAATTAGTCCTCACTCAGGTCCGTAGATAGAAAAACAAAAAAGTTAATGGCTTTATATCAAATAAAAAAGTTTTGATTATTTTTTTTTTATTTGCACTAAAACCTATTGACAACTTTATACTTTTGGTAGCAATCTAATCATACTGACGTGCAGAATACACATAGCGTGTCAACTTAATAGTAAACTTCATAAAAATGAGACCCCCATATAGATCGCGCAATTAATTTCTGTGTCCCAGTACATTATATGGTGCAGTTAATGGTACTATTAAAAACTACATCGTGTCCTACAAAAAACAAGCCATCGTACCTCTATGTAGACAGAGAAATTAGTTATGGCTTTTGAAAGCTGGGGAGGAAAAAACAAAAATTGCTGCAGCATTAATGGGTTAACTGCTGCAAGACAGTGAATTGCCACTAATTGCTAAAAAAAAGTGTATCAGCTTTTTACAATGGGTTCCTATGGGTGACAAATTAAACTCTATTGTCTCCATTAAATGTAAATGTTGGGAGTTTTTAACAGTGCACATGTTAAACTGAGGCCATTAATGTGATGTAAATATAGTCTAAGCTGTAGTACCAAGCAAAGCCATTACAAAAAATATGTGGAGATATGCCTGGTAACCAATGAAGAGCATTCATCAGAGCACTGCAGCCCTTTTAATCAGCTGATCAGTGATGGGCTAATAGGTTAACCCGTGCCAATCTAAAATTGGTGGCTTTCCTAAGAATATGCTGTCAATATTAAGGTCCTGGAAAACCTCTTTAATATTGCATGCAGTTTAAATCAAAATGTATTAGTCGTTGGATCATATGTTATGTTTCCCATCTAAAGGTTGTATCTGTCATAATTACATGTGTTTCATCTGTAGATAAACCAGACCCACCAATGGATTTGGAGTTAACGGACCTTGCAGAAAGAAGTGTCCGACTCACGTGGACACCGGGGGATGATAATAACAGCCCTATAACAGGTGGGTTGGAGAGTGCATGTTTGTTTAAGGTCATTTTTGACACAGGTGTAGACAGCCTCAGAAGCACATTTCTAGATTTCAATCTCACAAAGCATCAGGCATTGCTCCAGCTGGCAAATAAAATAGTCGCAAATGTGACCAGAAAATGCCATTTAATTACATTTTGATGCTAAGGAGATAAGGCACTCAAGTTATTCCTGTAATACAGATGTAAAACAGAGCATGCTGGCTGCCTGAGAAAGCTTAAATGGATATTCCCATTACACTGATTAGCATTAAGGCATGTAGGCAAAGGTAAATAAAGACTATTACCAAATACATTGCTTTTTTTGCTTCTTTTCAAAATTAGATCAGTTATCTCCTGCTTGTTTACAGAAGGTTTCCTAGGTTGCCAATGACCGCTTTTTACTCTAGCAGTGCCCTGGATGGTGACTTCAGTCCCTGCTGTGTCTTATCATCAGCACAGGAGCTTGTTTATCTTTCATACTGACAAACTTTAACCCTTTAAAGCTCTGTAGCCTTGTGGCCTGCTATCTCCAATGTCTTTTTACAGACTCGGCTATGAATCCTGAACAGGAAGTGGGAACCTAAAATTGTCTGTGAAATGTAGGCTCTGTGAAACAGCCAGATGTAAAACTCATTTAATGCTGTATGGTCTCTTATTGAGTTCATTATGTACCAGTATACAGTAAGGATGACCTGTTTGATTTTTGGCAGTAATGTAGCTTTTTTTTGCATGCATCAGTAGCGTAGGATGCGCTTGAATCTATGATTTTTTTTAAATGAACTAAATGAGACCATCACTGACTTTAGAATGCACATATCCAACTGTTCAATGTTTCAGTACTTTTTGCACAACTTACTGATCTCTAACAAGGAGCTTAATGGCAAAATTCACAACAGGTGTTTGATCCCTGAATCACCCAATAAATTTAGGGGATCAATTTGAATTGGGATTTAAACAGTCCTCCTCATCATGCTGTTCACATTGTGATATCATGAGACCAAGATAAACACCTGACCACACCACCAGACACAGGTATCATCGTCTTAAATTTGCCAGGGAGCATCTACGCTGGATGAGGGACCAGTGGTCCTTAGTGCTGTTCAGTGATGAAAGTCCATTCGCTCTGAGCAGAAATGATGGCAATCAACAATGCTGGAGGCGTCAAGGAGAGCGCTATGCACCAGCCAGGTCAGGCAACGGTCAGTTACCCTTGATGGTCGCCTAGACCACGCTGATGTAAACAGTTACGAATGGTCTGACATGACACTTGGTTGTCTATCACATCCGTTAAACGTGCCTGGAGTTGTGTGGTATTCAGCATCCAGTTCCACAGGGCATTGTTTACAATGAAGCGCTCATCAGTGTGTGATTTAGCTAAAGGATGTCTACTTCTTTGCCTTTATGCGACTCTTCCAGTCTCTCTCTCTTTCTGTTGCAACCTGCTGATAACACTCTAAGACACTCTAAGTTCAGTGGTCACTTCTGTCTGAGAGCATCCTGCTTGAAGCCTTGCAATGGTGAGGTACTGTTGATCAATTGTAAGGTGTTGTCTTGGTGCTGTCTAAAGTTAATAGAAGGTCTCATTTTAGTTCATTTAAAAATGTTTCAAGAAATGTTATGTTCATCCTAGGTTTTCGCCAAGAAGCCAGATATCCCTAACTTTTTGTGAGTTGTATGTGTGTGTATATATATATGTTGTGTTATATATATATTATGGGTAATATAGAAGGTTTTAATCCGGAACTGGTGGAATTTAATCCCAAGCTCCTGTTTGTCTTAGTCCTTATTTGTCTGGTAACTATTAAGTTCTTCCACCCTCATACTTAGCTGGCTACATATGACACCCTTTTTTCTCCGACCACTTTCTTTGCCAGTTCTCCGAAAATACTTGGCATGTTTCACTCCATGTTTTCCCAGTCTGGTGGGTAAGAGAAGCAGGAAGCTAAAAAACTCTGGTGATGACTTATCTCCCAGAGAATAAAAGGATCAGGCAATTAAAATTATACTTCCTTATCAGACTCTGTCCAAACCTTTGCTATTGAGAAAGAGTAGGGAGGCACCCAAGGACATAATCAGAGGGTTCAGCCAACATTTGTTTATCAAGTTTATGGCCCAATACTGTCTGTTCAGGTGTTGGCACCCTACAACTTTCTTCATATAAATCTAATGTTTTTTTTTTCCTTGTTGTTGTATTTTTTAACAGGTTTTATTATACAGTTTGAGGAGGACCGTTACCAACCAGGGACCTGGTACAACCTTGCTTCAGTTCCTGGCAATGTGAACTCTGCTTTGCTTCGTCTGTCTCCATTTGTCAACTACCAGTTTCGAGTTCTGGCACTGAACGATCTTGGAAGTAGCATGCCTAGCCCATCATCTGAGCGATATCAGACTAATGGGGCAGGTAAGTAATGAGTTAATGTTTTAAATAAGTTTTCATCTAGTTAACTGTTGGATTCTATCACCATCATACGTTATGAACTATTTTCTTGAGAATTGATGAGCAGCATACCTTTATGCTATTGTATTTTAGTGTACTTAGGACTTGTTTGGTTTTTTTTAGCCCCAGAAGTTAATCCAAGTGATGTACGTGGAGCAGGAACTCGCAAAGACAATATGGAGATAACATGGACAGTAAGTAATATAAGATATAGGTTCCAAAGTTTTCCGTAATAAATCCTCTGTTAAATGCATGGTTGTATTTGCATGGTCTCTAAAACCCTGCTGGTTATTAATTTACATCTATTACGGCTCCCAGTGCTCCACTATGTGGCCTCCAGCCATCAGGACATAGACATGCTTTGTCCTCATACTTCAGAAAATAATATTTATCTTTTGGCAGCTGCAATCAAATGATGGCACCAGTATGGTGGGTACAGATTTGTCCCTCAAAAGAGAATTAATTTCTGACAAAAGACAATCCACAAAATATACCGTAAAAATGCCTGCTAGGTTTTAAGGCTTTAAAGTTCAGGAGATGAGCTGGAGTGGTAGCTACATCTAATTATAGTTGTGAAACAGCCACTTGAATAACCCCCCAAAACAAAAATGAAAATAGGTTCCTCATATCCTGTTCGGGGAGTTCCAAACAAGGGAACCCAATTTTGGGTATTTACAACTGAAATTTAAAAAACGAATGCCCATTTAGAATTTCTGGTAGAGGTATAATATGACAACATAGCCCTTGGAACAGAAATCGATGTGCACCCCTGCTCTACAGTCTCAGTCCAGAGATGAACATGTGGAAGTAACATTATATGATTGTCCAGGAAACAACAGAGGAGGTTTCGAGGACATTTTGAAATCAAGGATCACCTCCTTAAATTAAAGGACTTATCCTATAATTAAAGGGGTTTTCACAGACTTTAATATCAATAGCCTAGAAATACTTCATTGTGATTCTTATTCCAAGCTCCCTCTATGATCAGACTGATTGAAGGGGTTGTGACTATTGTGTAGGTACTATACTTTCTTCATTGTTTACAAAGCACAGCCCCATATATTTGGAATTGGTTGTGCAGACTATACTACTCCATACAACAGAAAAAAGGTACACAGAAGGAGAGCAAAATGACTCATTTGGGCTCTTTTGAGTAAAAGGGGATCTATGGATAAATTTAACATATGCAACAACCTGTTGCAGTGTCGCAACTATATACTAATAGTAAGAGTCCCACATTCTTACTAGATATAGCAGATGTTACATTCTATAGGTAAAGGTTCCGGAAAGTCCTGTTGTTTTAAATCTTCTTTAACAATTTAATAAAAAAGATGTATTTTGTGGCAGGTACTAGGACATGATCATGTTTACATTTTTCAGGACATTATTTCTACATTATTTTTTCTACAGATCTGTGTTGATGTGACTTTTTTAATATTCTTTATTTATACTACCCACAGCCACTGAACTCCACACAGGCATATGGTCCCAATCTACGATACAATGTGAAGTGGCGCCAACGTAACACAGGAGAGCCATGGAGCAATGTCACAGTTTGGACAAACAAGCATGTTGTGTGGAACACTCCCGTTTATACCGCTTACGAAATAAGAGTGCAGGCAGAAAATGAGTTTGGCAGGTCACCAGAACCGAACACTGTGATTGGATACTCTGGGGAAGACTGTGAGTAGTAGAAGCAACTTTTGATTTATTTCTTATAAAAAAAAATAAAAAAAAATGTTTTCATGTCTATGAGTTTCATGTATTTTATATACTGTACTTCAGTCTCCCTGATATACTACTAGTGAACAAGGTAGGAACAATAACTCGGACACTAAACACAATTAAGTATACATAAAATGCCAGCAAATATAGACCAAACTGAGGGTAATGTTCAGTGAATATAATATTTGTAATTTGCTTAGCCCCATTGGAAATTAAATCAAATTGTAATAATCCAATTAGCAATTATGAGCCTTAAAGAGAACCTGTCACATAGATTATGCCCCCCTTGCTGAGGACAGCACAAGTAGTGTCAGACCTGCTGTTCCCAGCACTGTGCCCCTTATTCTGTAAGATGCTGTAGTTTTAGTGCATTTACCCCTCAAATCTTCTTCATTAGAAGGTGTTAGCCCTGCCCACCAAAGGCTAGCACCGCCCATCTGGCAGTTATTCTCATGTTTCTACCTATTCAAAGTAATAGGTTTATCAGTTGAGGTGGGCCGGGCTAGCCTCAGGTGGGCGGGGTTTGAAAAAAACTGACTCTTTGAATGACTCTTTTCTGGCTGAAAACTGCAGATGTGAGCATTAAATACATGAAAACTACATCTTACAGAATAAGGGACACAGCGCTATAAACTGCAGGTCTGTCACTAGCTTGTGCTGTCCTCAGCACGGGGGGGCATAACCTATGTGACAGGTTCTCTTTAAATTGTAAACGACTTAAGAGTATTCCTATCTCCGAAATTTATGGCATACCCACAGATGTTGCCATAAATACCGAATAGATGTGGTTCCCACCTCTGGGACACACGCCTATTTTGAGAACGTGTATCTCCTGACCTCCATGCAGGCAGAAAAAGAATAGAAAGACGGCCATGCAAATTCTATTCTATGGGAGTTACAGGAACATCCAAGCAAGCAAGCTCATTATAGGTGTGGATCCCAGAAGCGGGACGTGGATTTGTCATGCATTTATATGTCATATTGTTAGGATATGTCATAATTGTCTGAGATATGGGTACTCTTTTAACCCCTTAACGTTAGCTTTTTAATATCTGTATATATCCATCATGACAGTGTTAAAGGTTTATGGAGTGTTCTCCTCAGGTCTACCATGATTGTTCTCCTATGACATCCTCCTAGGGTGTAATAGAAGAACAAAGAAATCACTATACACTACATGAGTGCTGCAGTATATAAGCGATCCCATGTTCTAGTCCTCTAGGAGACTAAAAATTATAGATATAAAAAGTAAAAAAAATAAAAAAAAGTTTCGGAAAATGTGAAAGGAAAATTACAAAAAAAATCTTATTTGTCATACAAAAAAATCAACAAAATTAATTAACATAATTTGTATTAGGCTAAGTTCACACGGCATAATTGCGGGGCGTAAGTACGCCCCACAATTACACGTGTGTTCGGGAGCTCGCGCCGAGCAGCCCGCCGGCACCATAGACTGTCATTACTCGTGCCGCGTAAACGCTGTGAATGATTGATATGTCACTTATATCCCCCCACAGTGTATTGTACGAATGAGGAGAGGAGGCGTAATCCATCGTTCTCTATTAGAACTGTGGATTACCTTAATGACTGGGGCGCATTTCGCCCCGTATTGAACGCAGTATGCCGCGAAATACGTCCCAATTTAAGCCGCGTGGACTTAGCCTTACTGTATCCATAAAGGTCCAAACAAAAACAATATAATGTTATTTATCCCACATGTAAATGCCGTTTAAGAAAAATGCCAGTTTTCCGTTGTTTTGGTCTTTCTACTGTCCAGAAAAAAAACTAAATAAAAAGTGATCAAAAAGGTGTATAAACTCCAAATTGGTACCAATAAAAACTAAATTTTACCCTGCAAAAATTGATGACGATGCGGTGATGCACAGCAATTTTTTTTATTAAATTAGTAAAACTTAACGAAAACTTTGTCAGCTAGGTATTGCTGTAATTGTACTGACCCGCAGAATAAAAATAAGCTGTAATTTATACCACCTGGTAAACTCTGTAAAGTTGAACCCCCTTAAACTCTGCAATTGCTTTCTTTTTTTTTTACAGTTCCACCCCAAAAAGATTTTTTTGGGGCCATTCCAATAGATTTTATGGTGTTTTAAATGATACCACTAAAAATAAAATTCATCCCCCCAAAAAACGCTTGATAGGGCTTGTTCACACAGCGTTTTTGAATTGATTTTGGATCCAAAAATCGCATCCAAAAACGCTGTGGTGATCGGATCCTAAACGGATCCAACATGCAGCTGTGTGTTTGGATGCGTTTGGATGCACCAGGATCGCACCTATAGTTTTAAATAGGGCTCCTTCTGCGTCTTTTGGACCAAGAAGTGACATGTCAATTCTTTGAACGGATCCGAAAGACGCAATGAGACGCATCGGCGATCACTCGTCTGAACGCCGATGCAATGTAAATCACACTGCACATTATTAGATACGTGTTATGGTCCGTTTGGGGTCCAACAGATGGATCCAAACACGTATCTAAAAAAGTATGTTCACACGGACTCAACACGCTGTGTGAACAAACCCATATAGTTATCTCAATAAAAAAAATAAAAAAATGTGTCATTAGGGGTAAGAGGGAACCTGTCACATTGAAAATACTCTCTGATCTGCGGACAGCATGTTATAGTGCAGGAATAGCTGAGTAGATTGATATATCATTCTATGGGGAAACATTTTATATTTTAAGGAATCCAGTAGGAGGTGTATCAGTGACTAACAGCCATCTCTGTATGCATACTAATACAAGTAAGAGTGTCAATCACTGATAAGACCGCCTACTGGACTCCTTAAGCCAGAATAAGCAGGGATTTAAATGAATGAAATTCAAGTTCTACTGAATCTTTCTCCAAACTGTTCAGCTCATCCTTCTCTATAACATGTTATCAGCAGATCAGATAGCGTGTGATAGGTGTCCTTTAGGTACCCTTTCATGCTTCTCTGCAGAACCATGTAATTAATGTAATACATAAATCACACTAAATAAATTATATTAATATTTACCCTTGCCCTGTCGATAAATAATAATTAATAGAAAAATTCTGATAATCATAAACCGTAAAAATAACTTTTTATGCATGATATACCTATATAAAAGGCAAAATAGTGTTTATAGGGCACACTTTAGAGCAATCTTCCAGGTTCCCTCTTACTAAAGCCCGTACCCCTCACTATATGGGCCCGTCTAAACGGCATGGGTTTTCAGTTAGATTTAGAGACGGTTTTCAGATTCGAAAATCCATTCAGTAGTCCACACTGAACGGATTTTCTGCCAGACGTTTTTTTTTTACAAAATACTTAGAACATGAATAGTTCAATGTGAAGAGGGATGGCTGAATCTGCAAACCGCAGACAGAAGCCGCCCCCCTTTACATGCACAAAAACAACAAAATACATTACAAAATACAATATATGTTGTCACCCTATGGGCCACATGTATGAAAACTGTCTTTTCATTTCATTTAGTGCTCTGGATGAATGAGAGGAGCGCTCTGATTGGTTGCTATGGGCAACAAAGTGAATTTTAGATGTAGACAGTTTTCATACATATGGCCCTTTGTGTAGCAACTACCTGGCAGATAAGCGACCACTGTAGGTGCTGGTACACATCAATTTTAAGCTCATGACTGGACAGTCAATTTAAGTATTTAAAGAGAGCCCGTCACATAGTTTATGCCCCCCTGGCTGAGGACAGCACAAGCTAGTGTCAGACCTGCTGTTTCCAGCACTGTGTCCCTTATGTAGGATGCTGTAGTTTTCGAGTATTTAGTGCCCAAATCTGCAGTTTTCAGCCAGAAAAGAGACAAGAGTCAGGTTTTTTCAAACCCCACCCACCTGAGGCTAGCCTTTGGTATGTGGGCCTAACACCTGCTCATGAATAAGATTTGAGCATTACATGCTCTAAAACAGCAGCGCTGGAAACAGCATGCCTGTCGCTAGCTTGTGCTGTCCTCAGCAAGGGGGGCAAAAATTATGTGACGGGCTCTCTTTAAGGCTTTAGTGGAATCTTGTAGTCCTTGTATACTATTTATGTAGCTTAAGCTGTTTTCTAACATCTTAAGGTAAAAGTTTGTAGGCACTAGGCTCACTTAGGGCGACATGTATGAACGGGGCTGCGCCAGTTTTCTTGTGTACTTTGAGCCAAAAATAATGTACGAACAGGCGCACTGCAAACTTTGGCGCGATAAGTGCCTCTGTAATGTGCCAAAGATTTGGGGAGTTCTGGGTGCGTTGCACCACATCCATAGAACTAGAAACATTTATGATTCTTCGACACCAAACCTAGGCGCAGAACAGTAAGAACAGCGCAAAGGAGAAGAGATCAGTGCTCAGTCTAGATTGAATGCAGCCTGTGGTATGTATACAGCTCTTACAAAATAAGACTGCATAGGGAGAGACACAGTGACATGTGGACTCAGAAAGGGGTGGGGGGAGTCTCAGGAGCCAGCATGAACAGTGAAGGGGGGAGGATGTCACCCAGCTGGGAGGGGAAGAAACGCCCCTGCATTTCTAGAGTTGAGAAGCTGAGAGCAGTATGAATCAGCCGAACTAAGGAAGCGATACATCCCCTTTAAGTACTAAGTAGCTTCTCTGTTGGCTGTGTTTAGGAGACTGCTGCAGGATTACAGCTCTCAGATAAGCGCTACAGGTTCGGTTATTTTCTGTATATTTTAGAGAAGCTTGAGTGTTTAGTAGCGGCTTAGAAAATAATTTTACCTATTGGAATAGGTGTTTACCATCTTAAGGGTCAAAGTTCATCATGTGCAATTTCCGAAACAATTTGTGAAACAATTTAGGCTTGGGGCATAATATCTCATGGAGCGGCTTGTCAAGAGTATTTAGGGCAATGTTATTTTCTGTCTGGATTCTGATAGAAATAGATGATTTTTGTTCAGCTTTGGAATGGAGAGCTGTCTTTCTTCATATTTGTAAAGAAATGCATCCGACTGTGCAAAATTGAATTTTAAACCACAGGTTATGCCAGGACACGAGTGTTTTGTTTATAAAGGTATTTGTTAAATTTAGTACTTAAAGCGACACTTTTGGCCGGATTTTTTTTTTTTTCTTCAGAAGTCTTACGCAATTTAAAATTACATGTACAAGCTTGCCCTGTGATAATAAAGAGAGAAAACTTCTGAATGGCAGGGTAGACTAACCTACGTTTACTGTTGGTTCTACAAGAAATGCTTATCTGCATGTAGTCTCATTACAAATAGTAGTTAATGACATTACCATCGCTCAATTATTCTCTGGATAGGCCTAAATAAACATTAGACTACACCAACAGGGCTATGATAAGAACAGTAATATATGAAAGAAAAATGGGTTCAGCTTTTCCTACAGTAGTGGTAGGGGGAGGGGGTTCCAGCTTTCTTCACACTTATCGGGTTCTGCTGATAATACTGACCCTTAATGAGCCTGGAAGAGAACCATCAAGCAGTCCTCACTGCTGTGCTAACAGAGCTCACAAAGGAATGTCAGAGAGACAAACCAGGAAGTCATGTACAAAGGGGAATTTTAAAAAATGATCTAAAATAAACCAACCACCCATTCTTTACAATCAAAATGACATATAATAGTCACATAGGGCCACATGTATGAACGGGGCTGCGGCAGTTTTCTGGTGTACTTTGAGCCCAAAAAAATCTGAACGATAAGTGCCTTTATAATGCGCCAAAGACACTTTTTAATGCGCAGTGATGGCGCGGGCAGTTTGTGGCACATCATATAGGGAAATTTATGATTCTTTGATGCCAAACCTAGGTGCAAACAGTTTAGAACAGCCAGACCAGGTAAAGGTGCTCTGCCTGCACAAGACTTGTCGTATTGGCAACTGACTGCGCCTGTATCGTAGACCTGCAAAGAACAGGTCATACATTCTGCACTACCTTAAAGTGAATTAGAACTGGCCTGTCAGCGTCAATGTTCATACATGTCGCCCATAGTGTTTGTATATTTGTGAATACATTTTTGATGGTAGTGTCCCTTTAACCCCTTAACGACCCTGGGCGTATGAGTACGTCCCAGGGCCGCTAAGAGGCTTTGCAGGGGGATCGCGCCGCGACCCCCCTGCACAGCCGCCGGGTGTTAGCGGCTAATCCCATCAGACACTGCGGCAAAGATGGCCGCGGTGTCTGAATGAATGGCAATCGGTGCCCCGCACCGATCTTGAAGGTGACCGGCACCGTCGCAGCGTAGCTGCAACGATCCGACCCACAGACATGGCAGCGGGGAGCCTTGGGAAGGCTCCTGTCACTTCCATGTCCTGGTTTGCCCCACTTCCGTCCGCAGACAGGAAGTGGGGAAACCGCCATCTTGGTACACTCTAATGCATTGCCTATGCAATGCATTAGACTGTATTGACAATTTCGCCACCTAGTGGTCAAGTACCATAGGTGGCCTCAATGTTAAAGTAAAAGAAAAAATAAAGTTTTACAGTACAAAAAAAAGTATTAAAAGTTCAAATCACCCCCCTTTCCCCATTTTACAAATAAAAACAATAAAATAATAAAAAAAGTTACACATATTTGGTATCGCCGCATCCAAAAAAAAGTCCGATCTATAAAAATATAATATCATTTATCCCGTGCGCTGAACACCGTAGAAGAAAAAAAATTCCAAACGCCAAAATTGCATTTTTTGATCATTTTACGTCACTTCAAAAATGGAATAAAAGTGATCAAAAAAGTCGCATCCATTCCAAACTGCTAGCAATAAAAAGTACACTTCAGCCCGTAACAAATGCCCCCTCATTGACGTCCGTAGGTGTTAGTACAAAAACGTTATTGGTCGCACAAACCGGCGCCGCGGCGCAAATTTAAAAAATAGAAAAAGTTTGGAATTTTTTTACGGTACCAAAACATAGCGGAAACCCTACATGTTTGGTATTGACGGATGCGTATCAACCTGTAGAATACAGAAAACACATTGTATTGACCGAAGATTGAACGGCTTAAAAGCAAAACCCCCACAAACATGACGGAAATAAGTTTTTTTTTTCACAATTTGTCCCACTTGGAATTTTTTTGCGGTTCCCCAGTATATTCTATAGTATAGTGAATAACACCATTAGAAAGTACATCTTGTTCCGCAAAATAAAAGCCCTCATGTGCCTATGTAGGCGGAAAAATAAAGTTATGGCTCTGGAAAGGCGAGGAGGGAAAAACGAACGTGTCAACAACAAAAAACGCCGGGTCCTTAAGGGGAACCCGTTCACAACGGCTTATTCGCTTTGCGCATTGGCGCCGTTTCTGCGCGCGGATTTGCGCTTCATACGGCGCCAATCCGTGGGCAGCAATTACGGTAATCCACTGCTCTCATAGAGAACAGTGGATTCCGTCGCTCCTCCCCGCTCGGCGGGAATCCGTCGGGCGGGGGAGAAATGACATGACATTATTTTACGGCGCCGGAGCGCCGTAAACAATTGCATTGTCTAGGGGCCGGGAGTGGCTGCCCCCGCCGCGCTCCGGCCCCGCCCCGTCCCGCCCCGTATTCACGGCGGATTTGTGCGCTCAATACGGCGCACAAATCCGCCGTGAATAAGCCGTGTGAACACGGCCTAAGGGGTTAAAGTTATATAAATTGTTTATTCAAGTATTCAGGTACAAGTCTTTTTGGCTGTGTGTAGAATGGAAATAGTGAACTAGGTCCAATTTGTTTTACTTATATCATCACTAATCAGGCTGTTATCATGTTCTCATGGTGAGGATAAATGCAATTTAAACCAATTTTTTTTTACAATACATTGTGGCCATTACAAGCTGACTATAATGATGACAATTTAGCTCTAAATGGCTCATGTTGTGCTATGACAATATAGTCACAAGATGGCGTAGTTCTAGGATATCTTCATCTATCAGTGTCTTCCCATCACAGGCAGTTGCACTTGTAAAATGCAAGAACAAACTATTTTATTTTATAAGTGCAATTTTCTATCATCTGGGAGCTACTATCCAAACAATCCTTTTTTGGGTCTCTATTGCTGTTAGCATGTGGCATAGCTTTATGTAGGAATACTGTAATAAAGTAAGGAAATCTTCCACAGGATCTAAGCAGAAATACAATAGAATTAGGTTCATTTTACTGCAAAGACGAGCATAAAAATGGAATGTGTTAGTCTGCTTAAAGCTGTCTTCACCCTCAGATCCTAAAGCAGCACCAACTGACATAAAACAGAGGGTCATGAACAGCCCTGCCATCTCCCTTCAGTGGACGCGTGTGGCCCCTGCTTCTGTCCAAGGAAGTCTCGTGGAATACAGAGTGAGCAGAACCGGCTCCTAATTAACAGCCCACTTATGTCTAATATTTAATACGAAAAGAGGATGGGGATGGGGAATAACGTAACTTTCCCTTGATTTATATTTGTGGATATATTAACCATTGTGAACCCCCAGCATGTGAATAATATACAGCAGACTTACAAAACAGGGAAACTAATCATTGACTGGATAAAACATACTGACAGGTCAGCAAAAATGTACCCCCTACTAATATATTACAGCTGTTAAATGATTGAGCTGTGTATTTCAAAAGGCATATTACTGGAGGGAGAGTAGCTTGCTGAAGGGAATTTGGGTCTCCCGAAAGAAGCTGCAGCAGAGTTTTGTCGGGGATCGAGTACGAGGGATCGTGTCCTTTCTGATACCCTATAGCAACTACAAAGTATATATGGTAGCAGTGAACGGGAGAGGGGATGGCCCGAAGAGTGACATTAAAGAGTTCACCACACCTGAAGGAGGTAGGTGCTCAGTAAATAACAGGACTTTAATATAAATTGTATATGTGACAACCTCTGTACTAACTAAAGTGTGAATTTCTAAGTTGATGTACTTGTACATATTTCTTGTGCTGCGAAGGTTTATTCTGCCATGCAGTCTTATGTATCTGTATGGCACACATTAACCTTATGTTGCTTAGCATTTATCTACTTCTTTCTCACTCTTTCAGTTCCCAGTCAGCCTAAAAATTTTAGATTCAGTGAACCAAACCGTGAAGTCATTATGTTAGATTGGAGTCCTCCAGAACACCCTAATGGAAATCTGACAGGATACAGTTTACGTTACCAAGCATGTAAGTGAGCACGACAAGAAGATTTAATTGAATATTAATAATTTATGGAGATTTATTTATTTTATAAGATAGAATTGTGAGGTGGTTTTTAACTGTAAGCATTGTGGTTATGGTTCATTGGTTGAAGAAGGATCCTTTTGGACCTTTGTTTGCAACCAACCAAGAAGTTGTCTGTAGAGACATATAGTCCCAAAAAGATTCCCTCCCCCATTATGTGCCATTTATTGTACTAGTACTACTTAGGCACCAAGACCCTTTTATAACTGTTACTTTTCACCCTCTAAAACTACATATTTGGTTGTTTCTCTACACTTACTGATATGTCGACCTTTTGTAGTAAGGGATACAGTTTAAAGGGGTTGTCTCACTACATTGATTCATCTTACCTCAGTCCTGTTTTTTTGGTTTCATTTTGAATTCAGGGGAGTGTTTACTGGCTTCTACTGGGCTGCAGTAGAAGCCAGGTCTGTAGCTATAGCAACCAGTCTTGGCAGCCTATCAGGAGAGATTGCACAGGTCTGTAGCTATAGCGACCTGAGGAGCTAATGTAGCCCATACAAGAGGGGATATCTAGGAATAGGTAGGACACTGTTAATGGACACATATGGCAAAGTGACTTGTTTTTGCAAGATCTTTAACATAAAAAGCAATCCTCTTTAACTGGTCTGAATTGTTTTCACTCACTCCTCCTGATCAGTTAAAAGGATACATAGGAGCACAACAACCTTCACAGTTTAGATCTGATTTGGACTCTTAGATCTGATTTGGACTCTGATACTTCACTGATTTTGTCAATTGCAAGTAATGATTTAGCGAAACTCGTCAAATTATTGTGAACTTTGATGCTTTTTTTTTCTTTACTCAGATCTTATTTATTGAGATAGAGAACAAAAGCAGACAAGGGAAACAATGCACATGACAGTACTACAGCAGATACAACGATGGTGAAATAATTTGTATTAGTATACAGGAGAGTGTAATCAGATTAAAGTCAAACACATTACAAAAATGAAGGCAAAGAAAAGAACAAAAAAATTGTCTTTAACAACTCCACTCCCATAACCCTAAAGCAGATTCATGCAGTCTACCTGATAAGACTATAGAAGCATTCAGATCCAACTGTTAGTGATGTTGTCAGCTGCATAGCCGCTAATGTCGATATTTTACTTCTCAGTCATGCTCATAACAATACTCACATTCTCCAAACAGACAATGGCTCCAGATTTGCAAGACCGGTGGTTGAGACACTGTCACCAAACCAAACGAAATACACGTTAACAAGGACAGATCCAATATCACGTTATCGCCTCATCTTAAGTGCAAGAACTCAGGTTGGGGCTGGGGAAGCGGTCACAGTTGATACCCCTCTCAGACAGGATGAAGGTAAAAAAAAACATGATTCTTCCAAATTTTAATACATTCAAATAACTATAGAAGAATGTTAAAAGGAATATTACCAGCTTAATATGTAATGTTAATTACTAGGCTATGGGTTAACATTTAGATCAATGAGTGGCCGACCTGCATCAGTTCCACCATTCCGACATCAAAGGAACCAAGGTCCCTTCAGCAACTGCAACTGGCAAAGCCTCCCGGCCACCCCATGTACAAGACACTGTGACACAACTGTTTCTAAGTGAAGTATTGTGTTTAGTTCCCTGTACATTGGGTTGCTTTGGGAATTAGAAATCACAGAAAAATGGGACATTGTTTACTTAAAAACCCAGACACAAAGCCATACTTACAACTCAATGGCTCGACAATGAGCTATTCCCAGTAGGCATCAATATATGCCCCAGTGCTACATGGGAGAAATGTAACAGGTGCAGCTCACTAGTGAACAATTTCTCACATACCCATCCACTAGGTGGGCAACTGTCTGGTAAAAAACTGCAGAGTGGATAAGTACCAGTTCACACCAGTATGCAGAAAAGCCATAATACCACACAGGGGACATTAAACAAATGCAAAAATACTGATAAACAACCACTCAGTCATCTACTATCCATGAGGGGGGTGATTGCTAGTATTACAATTACCTATAAATAAGGCTTATACAGGGTGCCAGCTATATGGCCTCGTGTGGTGCACCATGCTGGCCTACAATCAATTGAAGGTGCCCTTACTATTCAATTTCAAGTGTCCTACACAAAATACTGACGCCCTCTGCTCCCAATATTACTGGGGAAAACTACATACTGTAAAAATATCAAACATGAGGAATGAGATATTTTGGCCAAAATATGCAAGCTCGCAACCCATGTCAAGGGTCCTCGTTGTCTTGCGAGTCCCTACACTAGCCTTACTAGCAATTCACAGAAAAAAATCTCATAAAAAAGGGACATTATTTATTACAAACACAGACACATGGTCATACTTCAGCCACGGGAATCACTAAAATTCTGAGAATGGTATGGTTCCAGCAGTCGACCCTCCACTGATAGAGATGTAATTGGATATTCTCGTAATATACCATCACTAACAAATGGGGTTTTTAAAACTATAAGAAAATATTAAAATTGTCAAATAAAAAACATTTATTGGCAAAGCTAGAAATTCAGTAAGTATTTTATGTGACTAATGTAATGGTTACTGCTAAACAGTAAACGTGGTGCCATGCACAGAAGGGGCATTATTTTATACCAGGCATGGATTTACCAATGTTATACAAATGACTCAACAGGAACCAGTGTCTCAATGTCTCTTTCTTCTTTGTGTTTATGTATTCCACTCTTTTCTTTTTTTCCCCTTTTTCCTTGCTTTTTCCTTAATCTTGGCTTTCTTTGAGGTCTGCAGTTCCCCCTACTTCAGGTAAAGTAATAAGATAGCAAGGTAACATGCATGGGGCTTCAAGCATGCAAAGCTTATGGCATGTTCTCCAGTCTTTCAAAGCACCCATTGTGCCTGCATAATACAGCAAGTTGCTTGTGGTAATGGCTTTCTTCCTTAGCTAAAAGCATTTATTGTTTGCTGGGAGAATCGTCATTGATACAGTCCTGACCACCAGCTCTTTTTCTGTACTTTTTCCTGATGTGTATCGGCAGACAGTGTGGGATCCATACTCCCCCCAAATTGAGACCAGTGAAATAATCTTGAATTTAGAAAAGGTTATTGCACATTTCTTAGTGAATATTTACAGAAAAGACCTTAACATTCTTATTATCCAGACATCGTGCAAAAAACGTGAAATGTTATTTGTTTGTATATGCATATACACAGTCGAGTCACATTATTATCCGGAGTAAACACTGTGGGAGCACAGACAGCAGCTAAATCTGGGAGTGACTATAAGGCCCTGGTAGATTGTCACAGCTATCTGGAACCATGCTGACTGCAGTGCATCACACAGCTGGTGTGTGGGGGAGGATCCATAGAGGGAATACAATGATCAAATGCTCAATTGGGTTTAAATCTGGAGGATTAGGGGGCTATGGTAGTAATTGGAATTCTTGGTCATGCTCTTCCAACCAATGACATGTCACATTGTCTTGCTGGAAGATCTTATCCACCCCAGGGAAGACCATCCTTATGTATGGGTGAACATGATCTGCATGGATGGATGCTTACCCAGATCAGTTGCGTGTCTTTGACATGCATGAGTGGGCCGAGAGAATGCCACAAAAACAGTCTCCAGACCATAATGCTGCTACCACCAGCTTGTTCTTCCAGCAATGGTTGCATGTTGTTTGTTCTCTGATGCTTCTTGCCTGATACAACAACATCCATCTGTTTAAAGAAGCAGAAAATTGGACTCATCGGTGAATGCAACCCTTTACCAGTCACTGAAGGTTAAATTCTGATACTGCCATTAAATTTAGCTTTTTTTTTGCTTATGTAGCTCTGTCAGCAGAGGTGCAATGACAATCCATTTGCTCCTGCCTCCTGGTTCATTTTGCTGGTGAGCTGCTCCATTGTAGCCCTCACGCACCTTTGTAGCGGCTGTTCACCTCTCACATCAATGGCGCGCGGTACTCACAGTTTCAACGTCACTTATTCACAGTATAGCCATATGTCCACTCAATATACACTTTCACCACAGCACAACGCAAACAGCTCACAAACTGTGCTATTTCAGAAATACTGCCAACCTTGACCCAGAAGCCAATAAATATCTCTTTTTGCAACTCTGATAAATCTCACCTGTAGCACACAATAGTAGTTAAGGCATGTTTGCAGACAGCCTATCACACACCTCATACACCCACCAAACCAGCTTACGGCTCATGACTTTCTTCTTGAGCTATGTGCTGTCGACATTAAAAATAGGAGGTGGCCATAATGATGTGACATCAATAGTTTATTATAGAATGTTGAATGGTTTCAGTATAATACTAAAAACCACTCAACATTCTATAATAAACTATTTATCTAAAACATTAATAAATTTGTTAGTTAAAACTTCTATCATTTCTGCAAACACACATTCTATACTCAAAAACTGCTTTCATATAATTCAATACATATAAAAAGCGATTTATAAGATTAAACACATGTAAAATGCTGAAGTGCCCTCTATTGGGCTTCATCTGAAACACATGTAAAATGCTTTCAGTTATAGCACCCTTTATTAGGCTTCGTAGGAAACACATGTAACATGCTTGCAGTTATAACGCCCCATATTAGGCTTCGTAGGAAACACATGTAAAATGCTTTCAGTTATAGCGCCCTCTGTTAGGCATCCTCTTACACTACAACTTAACCACTTTCCATTCTAAGTGAAAATGTAGGTCATTAGGTTACTAAAGTTCAAACAGTTCTTTAGATCAAATGAGATCTCTAGGGGCCGATTTAGTATATTATATACCCTTACATACATACATATGTAAGGGTAAAGTATATTACTATATTACTTAAGACTCTACCTTTTCAAACTGTAACCTGTATATATATTGAAAAACCATAAAAGCATCAGTTGCTGCATTTTTGGATACGTTTTTGGGATGCAGTTTGGATGCAGTTTTCAATGTGTTTTTCTTCTAGTGAAAAACGGATCAAAAAAATGGATCAAAAACATTGTGTGAACATACTCTAAGGGTTCTGTCTGCAGCAAAATAACTCGGTATAAAAGATTACATTTTCATAGGTTTACTTCAAGTTTCAGACTCTCATTTCTAACCAGCATCTACCAAGATCATGACGATTTATCTTTAAAACTGATAGGAGCAAAGATAGCATTACGCTTTAATCTACATTTGTGGATGCTTTATACGTTATCTGCATTGTAGTTGGAGACATAAGTGAATGCATAAAGTGTCAAGTGGGCCCTGATTAGATTGTATTGATGAAAAGACACTATACTCTGAATCATCACACTTGCGGCCCCATACCAAAGGCTTACTTTTACATATGTATGTTTTCCTATTCTGCTTGCTTTCCTCAAAACTAAATTATGAACAAATTGCTGTAGAGAAGCGATCTTACACTTTATAGTAGGAATTATTTATCATCTCCTTTTATGGCATCCTTAGCTTTACAGCTATGAAAAGGAAAATGGAGCTTGATAACGTTGAGCCTTTCGGCTTTAGAGCAGATACACTCAGTTACCCACAGATACATATATTCTATGCACATGTGTTTAAATTATTGACAGAAATAGACCTGCACTGCATGCTAGTAATGCAACCAAGAATGGCGGCGTTATGAGTGGCAAATGTAAAGCATAGTGAGGGTTGTGTGCATGGCTGTTTACATACGCTAAAATGCCTCTATTTCAGTTTACAGTAATTACACCATGCATGTATGTGAATAACAGGAGATGTGTAATGCTTTGTATTAAAGGGGTTTTCTTGGCTTTAAAAAATGTCAATCTAAAAATGTAAGAAAGAAAATGCCTATTAAAGAGTTACTTCTTTAATATTATGGCTTTCCAGAAATAAACGAGTTAAAATAAGAATCTATGTAATATATCTTATTAGAAAAAAGATGCTTCCTTTTTTCCACCTTCACACCCCTCCTGCTTTCTTAGATGTGCCCACATAAATCACTAAAAGCATCTGTCTTGCAGAGGAGATGAGGAACCAGCTTCACTGACAACACAAGTTACAGCTACCTATATTCTATAGGAGGGGATAAATAAGGAGAGAGACACACATAGAGATGGTGCTGACTGAAGAATGAGTGTTTTATCTCACCTCAGTGCTGGGTTTACAGCTATACTGTTCCTTACTGCTGTCTGATGTCCTCCATGCTGCTGCTTCTGTCTGAGTCTCTTCCATTCACTTCTTTCACCTCCTTTTATGAGCAGTCATAACCTGAGCTCTCAGTAAGGCTGGTTCCCATCTCTGCTAGATGGATTACTTTAGTGATGAAATACAAGGGCTGAGGGTGTGTGTGTGTGTGGGGGTGGGGGGGGGTGGAGGGGAGTTAATAAAAGCAGAAATAAGCATTTTTCATTAACAAGATATATTAGTTTTTTTTTATCTTTATAATGTTGGTTAACAAAAAGGTTTTTTTTTTTGTTTTTTTTTAAAGGCGGTATGCTTAGGGTAAGTTCACACAGCTTATTTCAGTGCGTAATTGAGCTGCACAGCACCCCGAAATACACCCAGTAATTATGGTAGTCATAGCTCTCATAAAGAGCTATGATTACCTGCCGTCTTCCCTGCTGCGAATTGAACGACGAGGGAAATAAGAGACATTTCACTTATTTCCGGCGTATACACGCCAGGGATAATGAACACACGGCTTCTTGTGGCACGCACAGGTACATGCTGAATGATGCCATGTGAACATACGCCCCGCAATTAAACAATGTGAACATAGCCTAAGGGTATTTCGCTCCGCAATTACGCCGTGTGTACGGGGGCGGGAGGAGGGCAGGAGTGGGGCGAGGGGACCGGCAGCCCGCCAGCCCGATAGACATGCATTATTCTCGGCACGTATACGCCATGAATAATTGACATGTCACTTCTCTCCCCGCTCACCGTATTGTGCGAGCAGGGAGAGGAAACGTAATTCCTAGTTCTGTATGAGAACTGTGGATTACCGTAATGACTGGGACGTATCTCGCCCCATATTTCGCGCAGTACGGCGCAAAATACGGATTGAGATACATCCCAAAATAAGCCGTGTGAACATAGCCTTATAGTACATTCATTGCTGCTCCAACGTTTCATAGTGGTCCTACTTTGGTCTGTGTTTACCATGTTGAAGCTTGACATGCAGTACTGGTATGTGTCCATACACCTGTTTATCATCATCACTTAAACGTGGTAATGTGGCAGTGATAAACTGAGTATGAGCTCTTTTTTTACATCTTTTATGCCAAAAGAACCCCTTGAACTATTGTTCATTCAATAAAAAATGACATATACCTGACAGCTATAATACAAATGGATATGGAATACTGTAAAAACCAATGCATCTTGTCAGCACAGTGAATTATATGTGAGCTATATATTGCTTCATCTGCTGATTGTATTTGTGCATGTAAGCTTTATTAGTTCTTGTCCCGTTCCATCCTGTGCATTGTACATAGAGCAGAAGGACCGTTTCTCACCCATAATCAGGCTTGCTCAACTTGCTATGCCTTCAGTTTGCTTATCATTGAAGAATTTGGGGTCATGTTTTCCGCGCTGCATTGTATATATTACGTGTAATGAAGATGTCCATTGCATCTAATTTTAAATAACAGTTTTGCTTTATTTTATCTTAGAATGACCCGAGTCTGATATTTTTATTTTTCAGGCTTAGATAACTGTGTTTTTTGTAGGAACATATGTTAGATCATTGCATCTTCTCAGCGAGGAGGCTTTATATAATAATTGTGATGTAATTATACTCAGTAAATGATGTGACTAAGGATTGTGTAGGTGGTTGAAAGGATGGTAACATTTAGATATATGAAACAAGAAGCCTTCTATATAAGGGCTATTGCAGGTAAAATGTGGGCCAGCCCATGGTAACCAAAAACTTTACAGCTAGATTATTTTTAGAAATCTGATGGAATAAAAAAGAAAAAGTTATGTGATTATCTTTTATTGTGGTGGTTTCACATTCAGCATTTTTTTTTTTTATTAAAAAGTCATAGTTTTTGTGGTAGATATTCATGTAAATTCTGGAGCCAAAAGCAGTCGGGGAATAGAAAGGAATATGTAAGAAAATTCTCACCAGATGTCGGTAACATCCCACCCAATCACCATAGGCAAAGAAATCAAACCATAAATGTCCATAAATTAAGTTATGTATAATAATGAGAAATAAAAATGATTTAGTACTTTGTACAAAAGCCTTTGTTGGTGATGAAAACTTCAAGTCGCCTCCTGTACAGAGAAACTGCATGCATTGCTCAGGTGGGATTTTGTGGGCTATGAATTCTGAGCTTTAGTTCCTTCCATAGGTTTTCTATTGGATTCAGGTCAAATGATTGACTGGGCCATGCTAACAGTTTTATTTTCTTTCTTTGAAACCAATTGAGAGTTTCCTTGGCTGTGTGTTTGGGATCCTTGTCTTGCGGAAATGTCGACCGTCGTTTCATCTCAGTACATTAGTCAAATCATCCTTACTTCTATTATGAACTTTACCAGTGCCATATGCTGAAAAATAGCAACTTTCCATGATGTTTCCATCTCCAAACTTCACTCTTGATATGGTGTTTTTGGGAGGGATATGCAGCGCCTTTTGGTCTCCAATGTGGTTTGTATTATGGCATCCAACGATTTCAATTTTGGTCTCATCTGACATGGCTGTATTCTCCAAGTATTTCACAGGCTAGTCTGAATGTTGTTGAGCAAACTTTAAACATGCTTGAACATGCTTTTTGTTCAGCAATTAAGTCTTGCATGTTGAGCGTACATACAGGCTATGAAGGTTGAGGGGGTAACTTGTGGTTTTGTTTGAAACAGTTGTACCTGCTGATTCCAGGTATTTCTATAGCTCTCCACAGGTGGTCCCTGGCTTTTGTACGACTCTTCTGATAATTCTTTTCACTCGTCTGTCTTAAATCTTGTGGGGAGAACCTGGTGAAATAATGTTCTTCCCACTTCTTGACTATGGCCACATCAGTGCTCACTGGAACCTTCAGTATTTTAGAAGTTCTTCTGTAACCAATGCCATCAGTATGTTTTGCAAAAATAAGGTTGCAAAGTTCTTCAGACAGCTCACTGGTTTTACCCATCATGAGATGTTTGTTATGTGGCACCTTGGTAATGAGACACCTTTTTATAGGCAATTAGTGACAAATAATATCAGCTGTTTCAACTTAGTGGCAGGATTGCTTTCTAATTACTGATATTCCAGCTGTTGTCTCTCTTGTTTCATGTGTTCAAAACTTTATCATGGTGTAATTTCCCTTTATTACACATAACTTAATTTATGGACATCTATGGTTTGATTTCTTTGCCTCTGTGGATTGGATGGGTTGTTACCGACATCTGGTTAGAACTTTATGTCAATAGCACCTATATACATTTATTTCCATAGAATATTGGTAACACACAGTTCTTATTCGTATGTAAAAAATTCTTAGGACATTGACTTGCATATTGCCAATCAAGCGTGTGTAACACTTTAGATGTGTTGTTTATTGTGTATTTAGACATGTAAAATGCCCTTTTATGCATCAAAGTGAGTGTGAAAAAAATGCCATGTTAATCCAGTCTAAAAGTACATATTTTAACGTACCATTTTGATGTAGTGTTTGGAGCTAAAATTAGGACTGGAGTTGTAAAAAAAAAAAAAAAAAAAGAAAATTAAATCTTTCCATCCTGAAATTTGCTTCAAAAACTGTATCAAACCAGAACACCCTAACAGTCTGCTCCATTTAAACACAGCAGCTAATCAGTCTTTGCAGCATAAAAAAATCTAGAGAACCACATTCTAGATTCTTACATTGAAGCTGGCCATGCACAGTGCAGTCTTACAGAAGAGACAATGAAGGTTTCAAGACTGATAATAGGATATCAGTGAAAGCTGTATCCAGCATTTTGAAAGGGCATGTTTACATAGCTGAATTTCAAACCTGAAAATTTTAATGTTGATTCAGCACCAGTATGCATGGATTTTAAACATGAATTTTGAATTTTTTTAGATTTGCCACTGAATTTAGAGGCAGATTTTATCGTGGATCTGTTATGTGAGGAGTCAGTGTTGAGATTCAGCACTGAATTTGCCTCATGAAGTGGCAAGTCACTTGTTTTCAGCGTCAGGAAAATCAGTGTCATCTACACTAACATGCTGATTTTCCATATTCAACAATATATTGTGGATTTCAATTAGATCTGGACGCTACTTCCTATGTGAATTCACCAATGAATTTGCATTGGAATAAGTGTCCAAGTCAGCCATATGAACATACAGTAATATAGTATTTATATGGGTATGTGTTATTAATGCAAATTATCTTCAAATATATCTATTTAACAGTGTGTTCCCACCACATGCCACCAAAATCTGATAGGTACGGGTCCCACCTCTGGGACCCAAATCTATCATGAGAATGGTCCTGAAAGTGTTGAGAGGGAGAGCCGGCAATGCTTATATATGACTCTCCATTCTGTTCCATGGGAGTTCTGAGTACAGCTGAGCGTCTTGTTTGGCTGGACTTAGAACAGAATGGAGAGTTGAGCTCAAGCATGACTGGCTGTCCATTCTGAGCCAACACTTTTGGGGGCCTATTCTCGATTTAGGTCTGAATACCAGATATAGAACCTGCACCTGTCAGACTCTCGTGGCATATCTATGTTGGAAACACCCCTTTACTGTAAAATCACAAAGTGTATAGCAAGCTATGTAGTCATTGTGACGATGATTTCAGACTTTGTCTCTCATGTACTTGGGTTTTTAACCATCTTATAATCTCCAGCATTTCCCACCTGAGGAGGTGTCTTGGTATGAAAATGCTAGAGATCTTGGGTTAAAAGAATGAAATTAATTGTGATATCCAGCAGTAGAAACCGTTGATTTTGGTCACAATAATGCATCTTAAAGTCTTGCACTGGATGAAGTTGGAAATACCAGAGATTTCTGTAGCAGATTCCCTAACTTTGTATTTCGTATGCATCTAAAAATAAGGTCTGACATGTGGAATAAAAAACAAGGCATTCTGATTTAAATTCTCCAAAAACAATATAAATTTGTGGTAACTGCGGTGTCCCACATGTGTTTCAGAAAGGTGTAAAATACATATGTTAAGAACTCCGAAAAGTTCCATTAAATTCTGGAAGACATGCATTTTTCTGCTCTTTTTTAAGTCTCTTTTTCACCTTGTTCTCAGTTCCTCCCACGTCTCCAGAACCTGTTACAGCTGCTCCCACAGAAATCCCAACTGTTCCCCCAACCACTCCTAGTGATACCACTACTGTTCTCACCACAACTATTACAGCCAAGCCCACTACTACAACTGTTCTTACCACCACCACTACTGAGAGCCCTACAACAACTGTGGCTAGCGTCCTTGAAATAGGTACTGCACTTCTAAAGGAGCCAATGTGATTGTCATCAGTACAAATGTCTTGAGTAAAGCCTTCCCCAAGCCCAGGAATTCTTAGTAAGCATATGTTGTTTGCTGCTATTTAGACAATATTAGTCTATATCAGGGGTTCCCAAACTCCAGTCCTCACACCCCACCTACAGGTCATGTTTTCAGGATATCCCACAGAATGCACTGACAATAATTAAGTCACTTGTGCAGCATAATTAAATCACTTGTGCACTGCTAAGGAAAGCCAGAAAATATGACCTGTTGGAGTTTGGGAACCCCTTGTCTATATCCACACGTACTGAAAATGCTGCAAATTACAGTACCAGTAGTGTTATTCAAAGGTCATCGGCATGGTACAGAAGGTTTTCAAACAGGAATTGACCGGCGTTGCAGATTTTGACTTCTGCAGCTAGTCAATTTATGTTGCAGGCTTTGACAGTTGATTTAACCCATTTCAATATAGAACGTTTTTGCTGATTTCACCCATTTCAATAAAGGGTACATCAAAACGGCATAGGAAAATTTACTGCAAAATCTGCACGTATAACATGGATTTTGCAACAGATTTGTCTTGGGTTTCAGCCAACTATTTTCAAAAGGTACAATCTAGTTCTTCACCAGAAATGGAGATATGTGCAAGTCAATTTCCATGTGGAAAAATTCTGCACCATGTAGATGAGATCTGTTTAAGCCTAGACCTGTTTATCTATAATTTTCCATGCACAAACCTGCGGTATATTCAAGACATGTGGACCTACTCTGTAATGATTTAAGCTGAATATCTGCTTATATTGCTACCTAAACTTTGTGTGTACACATATATCAATGAGAAAAAATAAATGTGTTCTACCTTTTATTCAGTCTCTTCCAAATATGGTCCAGAGCTACCTAACTAGAGTAAGATAGCTAAGGAGACAAAAAAGTACAAAACCGTGTATCTTAAGCAGGTCTACCAAATTTGCTGAGGTTTTAATAGGTGCAAATGTCAGATTTATGACTATAACATATTTTTAGAACTATTCTGTAATAACCCAGTAGTGATAATAAAGGTGGTGCTCAGGATAAGAAAAACATGGCTGCTTTCTTTCAGAACTAGCAGCATCTCACTCACAAGATGTACTACAGCTCAGCTCCATTGAAGTGAGTGGGGCTGAGTTGCAGTACCAGAAACATGTGACAGCGGTGGTGCTATTTTTAAAAGAAAGGAGACATTTTTTTCTAATCCTGGACAACCCCTTTCTTTGTTCCTGTTTAAAATAAAGGGATGACTGAAATGTTCTAAACATGGAAAAAAAAGTTTTGTCCTTGAATTGTCCTGTTAGTCAATGGATATTGATTGATTTTTTTCTTGCTTTCATAGAGGTACTGCTTCCCTGATGAAAAATAAAAATAAATCTTACTTAAATTTCTCCTCCGCTTTACTCCAGTGTTGACTCTGCAGTGTCTCTCCCCAGTCTTTTGTTTACTTCCACCAGTCGGGTACCATTGCCTGAAATGGTGATGCGAAGAGGTGGGCTCCACCTAATCAGCAGATGAAACAATGATGTTCCAACTGGCACCAGCATAAGTAAACAGAAGACCATAGAGAGAATTGCAGAGTCAGCACTGGAATGGAGGTGAGTAGGAAGGTAAGCATGTACCTTCAGTATATTAACCAAAATAAAACCCCTTTAGTGATTAGAATTAGCATGGGAGCTGTCCAGTGCTGAACTGAAAAGTGTTCTGTGTTCCTCAGTCTTGCTGAGGACTGTGGTGCACATTACACATCCAGTTTGACTGGTGTACTACACAGCATTTATACCAATATTAGAACATTTCCCACCTTTCCATTGCTGTTCTGTTTTTAAGAACTATGGTTGCAGTCAGTGATTGAAAACATGCAAAGCCTGAGATCTTATACTAGTCCATAGCTCTAACTTTAGAGGATAGGGTGGAAGAGAAATATGTACTGCTACTGTAAATGGTCAGCAGCTATGCGAGTAGGAAAAGGTCAAGCTATGTTTTCAGTCTCTGAATGTAAACCTTGTTTACTAGCAGTAAGGGACCATTCACATCATGTTTTCAGCCTCTGTTAGTGGTAACTGTCAGTTGGTGCAAAGGTTAAAGAGATGCTTGAAAGTTTGTGAACCCTTCCAGATTTTATAAATTCTTCCATAAATTTGACCTAAAATTACATCTGGCTTTCACACCTCAAAGTCCTAAAAAGAGCACTGGCTTTCTCCTTACAATCCTGACATGCCTATAATTGTTATTTAGTGTCCTCCTGATCGTAGAATATTATACATCTTTTTCTTGATGTGATCTTCATTGCTCAAACTATCCTGGGAAGGGTAATAATGAACTTAAATTCCTCCATTTGTGCACACTTTGTCTGTAGTCGGTGTTCAGACTATATAGATGGTGTTGTAGTCTTTCTCAGCCTGATGAGCATAACACCTCTTCTCCTTCATTCCTCATAAATCTCGTTTTTCTCGTCAATATCATTGGGGGACATAGCACCTTGGTATAGGCCCTCGTAGGTTGACACTAGGCGGAACCAAACGTGTTGGATCCGTCCTGATGGACTATATCCCACCTATTGACACCAGATAATTCAGTTTTAGCCAAGGGTCTATAGGTGTTAGATGCTGCTTCTCGGGTCTGCTGGGTGTGATATTTTGGATTTCTTTCAGCTGGTGAACGAGCCCCTGGCTCTCACCTGGTGGATGGTGATAGAGCTTTCGTCTGTTTTATCCAGGGGGAGGTCCGTGAGGGGTGAGGGCGTCAGGAAACCGGTCAGTTCTTTAGCTGGCTGAGCTTCCTTACGCTCCTCACCCACCCCACTTGCTTCCTCCGCAGTCCTATCCTTATTCTGGTAGCCCCATCTCTGGGTGCGTTGGTACCAACGGGGTGATGCTGCAATGTCCGAAGTCACCAGAATTGTGAGTACCCCATCTTCCTCTGTTTGGGGGTAATTGGAGTTCTGTGTTTCTTTACTGGAGCTGGCAGGCCTCTGGAATTCAGTTTTTCTGCGGCCCTACAAGCAAGGGTTGTTCCAGTAGTAGGGGCATTTTGAAAGGCTTGGATTATTTTCCTCCTCAGGTCCTCAGGCCCTCTGACCGGCATAGGCAGCAGGGCTTGTTTTGCTCACTGTGACTCTTTCTGGACTACTATCGTGATACTCCGTTTCTGCTGCGTTACTGCATGCCTAGGCTTGGCACGGTGTTCTGGGGTAGGTTTTCGTCCCCCAGGGGCTGTGGGTGCTGCTTACCAGTGTGTTCTGCACTACGTGGCTGTTCCGACGGTCCGAGTCACGATTTCTAATGTAGTCCCCAGCATCTGGAGGCCTAGGCCACAACTAGGCCTTTCCTGGGCTTGTCATGCCATCGGGCCTTCCAATTTGGTCCTGGATCCCTCCCAGGATGGGGCTGGATCTTTGGCAGTCCAGGCTTGAGTTTGGGGCGGAGCCCGATCACCATTTTACGGCGTTATCGTGTCTGCTGCTTGCTGCACGTCTCCTGCTATCTTGTGGTGGTAAGTGTGCCCTTTGTGGGCCATTAATCCTAGCCCACGCCCCCTGCAACCATGTCCCTTTCAAAGGAGAAAGGGTCAAAACCACTCGCACCCAAAGCAGTGGTAACTTTTTTCATCTCTGCCCGCTGCCACAAGAACTTATCTTGTGGCCAGCCCAGTGCCATTTGTGCCCTTTGCGTAGCTCTGCAGCCGACTGCCGCAGGGCCTGACCCTGTCTGCCAACAGTCGGTGGCCACGAAATGGGCTAGGTCGCTCTCACTAGCAGTAGTCGATCTGTCCAAATGATCCCAGGTTATGGTTTCGGCCATAGAGCTTATGCCATCTCTGCTTGCTGTCCAGCCAAGCAACTCCTAGGGTTAGAGTTCGCTCCTCCTCGTTGTCACCTGAGCTCTATCCGGACAGGCGGTGGACAGATATAGAAGCTCCATGCTTGGATATGGTTTCTTCAACTGGGTGACTCATCTGATTCTGACTTTGAGCCAGACAGAGAGGATGAAATGGAAGCAGCGGTCCAAGCCGTTATCAAGGCTGTCCAAGACTTCCTTCATGTTAAGGATGAGGACGACTCAGCCTCCCAGGAGGAGGTTTCGTTTAAATGCAGCAGATGGCAGTGCCTGGTGTTCCCTACTCATCCAGAGTTTGAGGAACTGGTTGCCAGTGAATGGAAACATCCAGAAAGGTATCTGTTTCCTACTATCCAACTGAATATCCTTTGTCCTTTTCCAGAAGTCAGGGGTGCAATCGGTGGATGCCCCAGTCTCCCGACTCGTAAGGACCACCACTATCCCCATCTCAGATGCTGTGGCGCTAGGTGATAGCACAGACAAATGGCTTGATGGTTTTTGTAAAGTCATCTTTGAGGCAGGCGGGGCATCCCTGCGGCAAGCGTTTGCATCATCTTGGGTCAGTAAGGCCTGCTTAGTTTGGTCCAAACAGCTGCAGCAAGGGCTATCAGCTGGGGCCTCTACAGAGGAGCTGCTGGTTCTTACTTCCCAGCTCATGGGGGCTGCTATGTTCCTATGTGAGACTTCTCTCGAATCAGTTTGTTAAGCGGCCAGATCGTTGGCAGATAAAGTCTCCAAGAGATTATTAACTGCTCTTCCTTTCACTGGTAGTAAGCTGTCTGGCAAATGATTGGATGAGATTTTTTCAGACGCCACAGGGGGTTGTAGTATTCACCTCCCTCAAATTCAGCCAGCATGGCAGCGTCCCCAGTTTCAGTTCCTTTGGGACTTTGCCTACAGACTAGCTGCAGGGACGTCCCCTCGGTCCATGGGTGCCAAGCAATCCTCGGCCAAGCCGGCCTCATACTGGCGGTCTTGCAGGTCGTCCGAAGGCCCATCCACCAAGTCTTCCTTAGCCTAAGGATTTGTCCACACCCAAAAATCCAGTTCCCGGCTTCCTAATGTCTCCGGTCAGTAGTAGCGTCTTTGGAGCAGAGCGATTTTCTTGCTGCTATAGATATTATGGACACTTATCTGCACACCCTGATTGCCCAGGTCCATCAGTTTTTTCTGCATTTTGCAGTAGGTTCAAGGCAATTCCAGTTCAAGGCTCTGCCATTTGACTTTGAGACCGCACCAAGGGTCTTCACAAAGATCCTAGAGCCCCTTGTGGTGAATCTGTGCATCAGGGGCATTACCATTATTCTATATCTGGACAACCCTCTAGTAAAGGCTCCATCACGGGATGCCTGCCGGGACAGAATCAGGATCACCCTGGACGCTTTGGTGCGCTTTCGACAAGTCCTGTTTAACCCCATATCAGAGAATGGAATTTTTGCGGATGATCCTTCAAACTTGGGTGGCCACAAGGTGCTGTGTTCACCCACTGATATTGACGAGAAATTCGGATTTTTTACTTACCGTAAAATCCTTTTCTCAGCTTATTCATTGATGTACACAGGTCCCTCCCTTTTTTATTGTCTTTTTCCGATTCCCATTTGACGTTTTCTCCCTGGAGTCGGACTATGGTTTATCATCTGTGCTAGGGCTTTTGTACCAACTGAATTGCCTGGCATCAGTATGAGGGATATAGTCCATCAGGCGGATCCAACACGTTTGGTTCCACCTAATGTCAGCCTCCTAGGGCCTATACCAAGGTGCTGTGTCCCCTAATCAGACGAGAAAACGATTTTATGGTAAGTACAAAAATCCGAATGTTCGTACAATGATACACTTCCACAACTGTTTTTTGAAAATTAAACTTTGATAGATCTCTGTTCAAACGGGCCACCCTCTTGCACATGGCTGTCATTCCATTGGATGAAAACACCTGACTATAATGTCACCTTCAAATTATCTGCTAATTCTAAGGCTGGGTTTACACGCATTTTTCAACTGCATAAAAAATACAAGCAATTAAAAAATGTGCGTGTTTACTCTCATACTACCTGTGCTCCAAATTAAGGTTAATTGCAGAAAAACGCATGCTATAATGAAATGTGTGAACCCAGTCTGAATGTTCACATCTTTTTTTCATTTACAGATATGTTATATTGGATTATTCTCTTCAATTAATAAATGCCCAAGTCTTATATTTTGACTCATTTGTTTAATTTACTGCTCTTTACCAACTTTTTGGATTTGCATAAAAATCTGATGTTTTAGTTTTAGGTCAAATTTATGCAGAAACATAGAATATTCTGAGGGGTTCCTAAACTTTTGAGAACCACCATATACTGTGAACAGGAAGGACATTTTAACCTCAATGGGCGGGATATTATGAACCTTGCTATTGCTACTCTCTGGAAGGGAAGAAGAGGTTCATATTGTACAACCACTTCCCAAATATACTTTCCTTTGAGTGTTTACTAAGATCAAATCCACCCTACATAGGAACATATTTCCTTCCATGATTACATTTAGATCTTAGGCTATGTTCACACGATGTACTGCGGCGCGTACGGTACGTTCCGCAGTGCATCGTGTCTTTCGGGAGCTCGTGCTAATACGCACGGGGCGGGAGGGGGAGGCGGCAACCCACCAGCCCCATTGACATTCATTACTCGCGGTGCATATTTGCCGCAAGTAATTGACATGTCACTTATCTCCCCGGCATACAATATGATCGTATTGTACACGCGGGGAGAGGAGGCGTAATCCATAGTTCTCTATGAGAACTATGGATTACCGTAATTTTGAATTAGAGCGCAAGTACGCAGTGAAATGCGCGCCGAAATAACCCCATGTGAACATACCCTTAGACACTATCAAAATAGTAGTAAACATTGCTAGTGGCGTATTGCCAGAAAAACAGCAGTTATAGACTACTAAATGACTGTTTAAAAAAAAGTACAGTATATGTATTTTGATGGTTTCTAAGATCTAACTGTAATTATGGAGGAACATTTTTCTATATACAGTGGATTAAGTGGTTATGCATGGTTATGTTTGCTGAAAAATAAGCACACCTACAAGAGGATGTTTTTTCTGTATCCCATGCTGTTTTATCTAACTTGTTGTAAATCACCTCTCTAACAGCACCTGAACACTGGGACATCAAAATTTTACCCAACAGCCACTGGGCAAACGTCACCTGGGTATATATTGTACAGATGGGCACTGAGGTTATGGTTGAGTATATTGACAGTAAGCATCATTTTGCATGTGGAGTGTGTGTAGCTGGAATGGATCTACTAGCCACCACCCACAACCAACCATGGCTGCAAACATAATACAGGATGGCACTTCAGGAGGTGGTTGTCAGTGAACACAGCACTTTACAGTATGTTGGTCTATTTCTGAACTTCGCATAATAATTTTAGAATATATTATACCAATACTCCTGGAGTGTCAGCATTGCATTAATTCAGCTTGTAAAATCTAAAAAATCAAAAACTGCGCTGTCATGTATTTACATAGACATTTATGGGAAATCTTGGAGAACATAAACCATGGAACACAATTTCAGGATTGGCTAAAGCACAAATACGGTATGAAAATAATTGAACATCCCATAGATGCCTATGTTTTGCGAAAAACTACATGAGCATATATATAAGGTGGCTTGCTGCGAACACAAATTGTCCATGCTTGGAACTGCATTTCTTATAAAGATCTTGTCACCTCATATATTAAACATTTGATTGGCATGCCTGGCATTACATATGCTTTGTCTGATTGTTCATTAGTCATATTTAATTGGGTTAAGTTCTCATGTTGTGTGCTACCTGCCATCCAGACTGAGAATTGTTGAAATCTGCATATGAACAAGAAGCATGTTACATTTATGTGTGTTAGTGGTTTGTTACTAGTATCAGTGCAGCATGCAGATCCGTTTATTTGACTGGTAATTATACTGTAATTACAGTTCTGGTAGCGATGTTCAGTAAGACACAGTTCCACAACCTGCCCTTTGTATTGTGGTGTGGTAGAAAGTCCTATACATTGTATACTCTGGTCATAAGCTTTATTAAAGGTAGATTGTTGTAGGATTAAATACATTTACTTTGCGTGTAGACTTAAAGGGGTAATCCTGTTTCATTGATTTAGCGTTAAACATGTGGGCAATAGTATAGAAAGACTATTGCCTAATACATTGCTTGTCTGATTTTGCTTCTCTTTAGAGTTTTGAGCAGATCTTGTCTACTGCTTTTGTACATAAGCTTCTCTATTTACCACCCACCTCCCTCTGCTCTTACAGGTAGAGATGGGCGAATTTCTCGAAATTCGGTTCGTTCACTTCGCCGAATTTCCCGACAAAAAATAACTTCGTTCCGAATTACTTCGGGAGGAATCACGTTAAAAAAACAGCTATTTCCAGGCTGCACAGAGCCTGCAGGGTGCTGTAGAACGTTGTGCCATGCTTAAATATACAGAGGGAGCTTGGTTTGGTCTTCATACAATGTTGTGTTTTAGTATGACACGCACATGACTGCCGCCGCTCTTAGAATCGCTTCACTATAAAATTCCCTGGGCACTTAAGAGGGCAAAACTGACCAAAAAACTGAAGCGGGAATGTTGCCTGATAAAGTCAGGCCAGCGAAAGCTGGAAAAATACAACCTGAGAGCTCAGGTGGCAACATTAGTGACAGAGTGTAGAGGTGACGGTGGCAGCCACAGCAGCATGAGGTCAGACAGTGGCACAATGACATTCTGGAGGTGGCAAAAACAGGAGTAGGCCACAGAGTGGCACAATGACACAGTGTGGAGGTCACGGTAGCAGCAGCATGAGGTCAGACAGTGGCACAATGACATTCTGGAGGTGGCAAAAACAGGAGTAGGCCACAGAGTGGCACAATGACAGAGAGTGGAGGGGACGGTGGCAGCAGCATGAGGTCAGACAGTGGCACAATCACATTCTGGAGGTGGCAAAAACAGGAATAGGCCACAGAGTGGCACAATGACAGTGTCTAGGTCACGGCAGCAGCCACAGCAGCAGCATGAGGTCAGACAGTGGCACAATGACATTCTGGAGGTGGAAAAAAACTGGAGTAGGCCACAGAGTGGCACAATGACAGAGAGTGGAGGTCACGGCAGCAGCAGCATGAGGTCAGACAGTGGCACAATGACATTCTGGAGGTGGCAAAAACAGGAGTAGGCCACAGAGAGGCACAATGACAGAGAGTGGAGGTGACGGCGGCAGCAGCATGAGGTCAGACAGTGGCACAATGACATTCTGGAGGTGGCAAAAACTGGAGTAGGCCACAGAGTGGCACAATGACAGAGAGTGGAGGTGACGGCGGCAGGAGCAACAGCATGAGGTCAGAGAGAGTGGCACAATGACACGGTGTGGAGGTCACGGCAGCAGCCACAGCAGCAGCATGAGGTCAGACAGTGGCACAATGACATTCTGGAGGTGGCAAAAACTGGAGTAGGCCACAGAGTGGCACAATGACAGAGAGTGGAGGTGACGGCGGCAGGAGCAACAGCATGAGGTCAGAGAGTGGCACAATGACACAGTGTGGAGGTCACGGCAGCAGCCACAGCAGCAGCATGAGGTCAGACAGTGGCACAATGACAGAGTGTGGAGGTGGGTGGCAATACCAGTCCCTGGTAAAGATGGTTACTGGCAGAAGGAGAAACTGTCAGCAGATGTGTGGCATCAGGCGGGTGGCGGCATCAGAACAGTGGCTGAGGCAATTAGTTTGAACCCAGACTCATTTCTCACAGTTTGGGTGAGGCGTCGTGGCTGATGTAGTCTGACGCCTAAGGCATTGGTGTGTGGAAATCCTGGCCAATCCATGCCTGATTCATCTTGACAAAGGTCAGTCGTTCCACATTTCCCATGGAAAAGCGGGTTCTCCTTGGGGTAACGATGGCCCCCGCCGCACTGAACACCCGCTCTGATGCCACACTACTGGCCGGGCAGGACAGCTTCTCCACTGCAAACTCAGCAAGTTGCGGCCACACATCCAGTTTGGCTGCCCAGTAGTCCAGCGGATCTTCTAACTGGGGTGGCAGAGTGCTGTCCAAGTAGGCCACCACCTGTTGGTTCAGGGTCTGCTCCAGGTCCTGCTGCTGGCGACTGCCCTCCTCACTAGGCGGGTGAAGGAAGCTGCTCATCAGTGACTCCAGACTTCGGTTGCTGCTGATGGAGCTGGTACTGCTCCTACCCCCCCACCTTTCCCCAGCAGCCGCGGCCGTAGTACGTGAGCGCTGAAGAACCCCCCAGTCAGACCTGTCCGAGGAGGGACGATGCCGCACAGTGGCAGCGGCCAACTGACTACGGAGGATTTCCCTATAGTATTTGAGTTTGTCCTCCCTCTCAATAGCTGGGAAAAGGCTCCCATTTTGGACCGGTAGCAAGGGTCCAATAGGGTGGAGAGCCAGAAGTCATCCCTCTGCCGGATGCTGACTATTCGGCTGTCAGTAGCCAGGCAAATCAGCATGCTGCGGGCCATCTGCACAAGTGACCGAGGGGCTCCCTGCCTCCATCTCCACTGTATACTGCCATGGTGCTTGCGGGTCTGCCTCGTCTTCCTCATCTCCATCTAGCTCCTGCAGCTGCTCCTCCTCCTCCTCTCTTGTCACCTGGGTAGAAAATCCACTCATTTCACCAGACAATGCTTCTGCTCCAATGTCCTCCTCCTCCTCCTCCATTTCAGTCCCCACCGGACTCATGTGGCCACGAGATGTAGTCACCACATTTCCAGTCCCCTGCCCAGACAGATTTTGCTGCATCTGTTCCAGGATATGAAGCAGTGGAATGACGTTATTCATTCCGTAGTCCTGGCGACTGACCAATAATGTGGCCTCCTCGAATGGCCTCAACAAACGGCAGGTGTCACGCATGAGCTGCCACTAGCTGACATCAAAGTTACACAGGGGAGTACTCCTGTCCGCCTGGATCATCAAAAAATCGTTAATGGCCTTTCTCTGTTCATACAGTCGGTCCAACATGTGCAGGCTGGAATTCCAAGGGGTGGAAACATCGCATATCAGAGTGTGTTGGGGGAGGCCGTTCTGCCGCTGCAACTCGAGGAGGGTGTTCCTGGCTTTGTAGGAATGGATGAAGTGCATGCACAGTTTCCTGGCCATTTTCAGAATCTTCTGAAGATCGGTGGAAGACTTCAGGAACCTTTTCACAACCAGATTGAACATGTGCGCCATGCAGGGCGCATGGACCATCCCTCCTCGGTGCAGCGCGGACACCATGTTACTTCCATTGTCCGTCACCATGGTTCCAATTTGCAGTTGGCGCGGAGAAAGCCACACATCGATTTCTTGCTGCATGACGCGGAGTAGTTCCTCCCCTGTGTGACTTCATTCGCCGAGGCAAGCAAGGTGTAGAACTGCGTGACACCGCTGTGCCCTACACATGTGGCATGATGGAGCAGTACTTGTGGAGGCTGAGATGGTGGTGGTGGTGGAGGAGGCGGACATTGGCGCAGGAGCCGCAGTTTGACAACGTGGAGGAGAAAACGGCGTCTCCTGTCCAACTTGTTGGTGTGCCTGGGCTGGAAGCACATTCACTCAGTGGGCCGTAAAGGACATGTACTGGCCCTGACCGTAGTTACAGCTCCAGACGTCCGCGCTGCCATGCACCTTGGAACAAACCGATAAGCTCAAGGACTGGCCCACCTTCTGTTCTACATATTTATGAAGTGCTGGTACTGCCTTTTTGGAAAAGAAATTACGGCTTGGAACTCTCCATCTCGGCTTGGCACAAGCCATTAGTTCTCTGAACGGTGCAGAGTCCACCATTTGGAAAGGGAGGGACTGCAGTACCAACAACTTGGACAGGAGTACGGTCAGCTTCTGCACCTTAAGATGGTTGGACGCATACTGTTGTCTCTTGGCAATGACTGCTGGCGCCATGAGTAGCGAGGAGCAGGAGCATCTGGGCGATGATGTCAAAGAGAAACAGCTCCCTTCTGTAGAGGTGATGGAGCCTTGACTGGCTGCAATGGCATGCGTGCCACTGGGCGCTGTTGCTGCGGCGGCAGGATGGACCACCACATCTGAGCCACGTTTCTCCCAGGCCACCGGATGGTGACGCTGCATGTGTTGACGCAGGGCCGTGGTGCCAACGTTATCTCCCTGGCCACGCTTCACTTTCTGCCTACAGATTCTACATATACCCATATTCGGCTCCTCCGGTGTCTGAGCAAAGAACTGCCACACCGCCGAGTATCGGATTTTACCGCCAACGCTCCGCACTGAGTGACTACTGCCGCCGCTGCCTCGCTGAGCCCCTGTGCCGCTACTTTCTTGGACCTGCGAAGCGGGTTTTTTACCCCGTGGCCGCTTGGCTCCCGACCTCACACTGCTGCTATCCTGCTGACTCACGGCCACACAACCCACTTGCTGGCTGCGCCCTCTTCTCCTGACGATGATGAAGCCCTTGCCTCACCCGGCTCCCAAGTGCGGTCGGCTACATCATCATCTATTTGTGTTTCATCGTCACTGCTGTCCTCATCACCGGTCTTGGTATGCAGAGGCTGACCCCTCACAACATGACCTCCCATGCCACTCTCAACATCTATACTTTGCCGCCTACTGCAAGAAGCAGGGGATATTGGCCCCATTTCTTCGCTGCCAAGTAGCTGCTGACTGCCCTCCTCAAATTGTTCATCCTCGCTATATAGTGGCGCTGAGCCCAGACCACATAGTAGATCTCTGGCTGAGGGAACCGGATGGGACAGAGGCGGGTTGAGGACAGGTGAGGGCCGCTGACCTGCTCCCGGGCCATGCCAACTAAGGGCGCGTTCCCACTGCACAGGACAAATTCCGGCCGGTTCGCCGGCCGGTATTTGTCCTGTTTTGCGCCCGTCCCCACAGCCGCGGGGGGGGGATGGCTTTTCTCCGCGATGAGCGGAGAACAGCCCTCCCCCCTCCCATTGAGAAGCACATCTTCCGTCGGGAAACCGGACGGAAGGTTGTGCTTCTACAATGTTTTGCCGCCGGACATCCGGCGACAAAACCGTCCGACGGCAAAACCTGTGCAGTGGGGACTGCTGCACAGGTTTTGCATAGAGCACCATTGTGCTCATTTTCGGCCGGTTTTTCAGGCGGTCTGAAAAACTGCAAACCGGCTGAAAAACAGGCCGAAAACCCTTGCCGTGGGGACATGCCTTAAGGGTTGTGTCTGACGTTCCCGACGTCTCTTGGCTGGGGTTGTCAGATGACATCTGGTAGGAAGTGGATGACCTAGTCAACCAATCAAGAACCCTTGGGTTGCTGAATAACACACGGCCGCTAGATGACAGCGGCAGTTGTGGCCTCACCGAGTGACCCCTGCTGCGACGTCCCCTTGCTGTGCTGCGAACTGGGCCTGGAATGTTTGTGCCTCTGCCACTCGCAGGTGAAGAACCTGCCACCTCTCTGTCTGACATACTGTTTGTTCTAAAATGTACAGACACTGTTTGATGAAGATATCTGTATATGATAAATACACACCCTGTATTTGACTCCAAATGAAACCACTAAGAAGCTTGGGTAACCCCTGGATATAAATTGCGCTCCACAAATGGGCAGGAAAAATTTACTTGTATGTGCCGTTAAAAAACTCTGTGTATTTTACTGAATATAAAAGCACAAACAGGCTTAATTAACCTTCGAATATGAATTATGCTACAGAATTTCTTCTGTGGCGTTGAAAAACAAAGTTTTTTACTGTGTACAACTGCAGAAAAATACTTAGTTAACCCTTGGATGTAAATTGCGCAAAAGAATTGAGCAACCAAAAAACTACGAGCTTTGTACCGTGTTACAATGGCATGTTTTTTACGCTACACAACAAGAGAAAAAATCGTAATTAACCTCCGCTTGTGAATTAGGCTACAGGAAAAATTTATTTTTTGGCGGTGAAAGACGGTTTATTTTAGTCACCACAGCAGAAAAACAACGCTTAATTAACCCCTGGATGTAAATTGCGGCAAACAATTGAGCAACCACAAACTACGAGCTTTGTAGCGTGTTACAATGGCGTGTTTTCTACGCTACAAAACAAGAGAAAAAATCGTAATTAACCTTCGCTTGTGAATTAGGCTACATGAAAAATGTATTTTTTTGGCGGTGAAAAACGGTTTATTTTTGTCACCACAGCAGAAAAACAACGCTTAATTAACCCTTGGATGTAAATTGCGGCAAACAATTGAGCAACCACAAACTACGAGCTTTGTAGCGTGTTACATATGGCGTGTTTTCTACGCTACACAACAAGAGAAAAAATCGTAATTAACCTTCGCTTGTGAATTAGGCTACATGAAAATTATTTTTTGGCGGTGAAATAAACGTTTTCTTTTAGTCACCACAGAAGCAGAACAACGCTTAATTAACCCCTGGATGTAAATTGCGCAAAAGAATTGAGCAGCCAAAAATGAAGTGGTATTTGTATTGTAAAAACGCTGTTTCTTTAAATGAATACAACAGGAACAGGCTTAGATCCCCCTTGGATATTCAATGTGCTGTGAGCAGATAGCATTAAAATGTATATGCAGCTGCATTGGACGCACACTGGACTTCAGATCCAATACCCCACAAAATCAGAAATAGAACGTTAAGAGAAGCAGTCTCTGAGACAAGCTGAGACAACCCCCCAAAAAATTGCTGTATAAAAATGAGCTCTTCAGTAAGAGCTATTACAAGCAGCCGCGGCAGCACCTTCCCTAATCAGTACAGTGAGAGCGGTATGAGCTGCGTCGCGCCCGGATTTATATAGTGCGGTGACGTCACAGAATCCCGCCGGTCTCTGATTGGCTTCATCTCTGCACATGTCATGCAGGCTATGCCCTTCTTCCTCCCAAAGTTCTTTGCCCCATGTAAAGACATGTGCTCGCAGCCATTTTATCAATCAAAAGCACACTTCGTTCACCCGAAGTCCCCCAAACCTCGACTCGTTCAGAACCGAAGTTTTCCTGAAATTCTAAACGAATTCCACTTCGTTAGAATCAGTTCGCCCATCTCTACTTACAGGTTACAGCAGTGGTCAGAATGGAAATGACACTTCCTGCTATGTTTGTGAACTGAACTTACAGTGGTGGCCAAAAGTATTGGCACCCCTGCAATTCTGTCAGATAATACTCAGTCTCTTCCAGAAAATGATTGCAATCACAAATCCTTTTTATTAATACCATATATACTCGAGTATAAGCCGACCCGAGTATAAGCCGAGGCACCTACTTTTGCCCCAAAAAAAACGAGAAAATTTATTGACTCGAGTATAAGCCTAGGGTAGAAAATGCAGCGGCTACTGGTAAATTTTAAAAATAAAAATGGATACCAATAAAATTACATAGGCAGTTTAATGTCCCCCATAGGCAATTATAGGCGGATATATGGCCCTATATGCAGGTATATGTCCCAAATGGCACGTATATGGCCCCATAGGCATGTAATAGGCAGTTATATGTCCCCCATAAGCAGATTATAGGCAGGTATTTGGCCCCATACGCAGGTAATAGGCAGGTATATGGCCCCATAGGCAGGTAATAGACAGGTATATGGCCCCATAGGCAGGTAATAGACAGGTATATGGCCCCATAGGCAGGTATAGGGCCGGCTGTAGGCAGGTATGGGTCAGGCTGTAGGCAGGTATGGGGCAGGTATAGGGCCGGCTGTTGGCAGGTATGGGGCAGGTATAGGGCCTGCTGTAGGCAGGTATGGGGCAGGTATAGGCAGCTGTAGGCAGGTATAGGGCCGGCTGTATGCAGGTATAGGGCCGGCTGTAGGCAGGTATAGGGCCGGCTGTCGGCAGGTATAGGGCCGGCTGTCGGCAGGTATGGGGCCGGCTGTAGGCAGGTATAGGGCAGGCTGTAGGCAGGGTATAGGCAGGTATAGGGCAGGCTGTAGGCAGGTATGGGGCAGGTATAGGGCCGGCTGTAGGCAGGTATAGGCAGCTGTAGGCTAGGTATATGGCAGGTATAGGCAGCTGTAGGCGAGGTATAGGGCAGGTATAGGCAGCTGTAGGCAGGTATAGGGCCGGCTGTAGGCAGGTGTAGGGCCGGCTGTAGGCAGGTATAGGCAGCTGTCGGCAGGTATAAGCAGCTATAGGCAGGGATAGGGCCGGCTGTAGGCAGGTATAGGGCAGGCTGTCGGCTGGGATAGGGCCGGCTGTAGTCAGGTATAGGGCCGGCTGTAGGCCGGTATAGGCAGCTGTAGGCAGGTATAGGGCAAGCTGTAGGCAGGTATAGGCAGCTGTAGGCAGGTATAGGGCCAGCTGTAGGCAGGTATAGGCAGCTGTAGGCAGGTATAGGGGTATAGGGCAGGCATAGGCAGTTTAAAAAAATCAAAAAAAATCACTTACCTGGCTCCCCGCTGCTCCGCCTCCTCGCTGTCCTGCATCTTCTCGGCACAGGCGGGTGACGTCATCAGGCCGCGCACATAGCGTGATGACACACGCTGCCTGTGCCGGAAACTGTGGGCGGCCGCGAGTCTGCTTGTGGCCGCCCGGAGACCACTGCGGGGCATGGAGCGCTCGCTTTGTGCCCCGCAGTGGTATCCCTTCACCTATATGCGCTCCGGAGGAGTCGCATATAGGTGAAGGGATCGCGGACAGTGCCCGGGCCAGCACAGCGCCCGGACACTGTGTGCTCACTCGGCCTTCAGTTATATGCGCTCCCTGAGGAGTCGCATATAACTGAAGCGTCCCTGTCGGCACTCGGGCCATCGCAGCGCCAGAGCGCCGACAGTGACTCGAGTATAAGCCGAGGTAGAGTTTTTTCAGCTCATTTTTTGGGCTGAAAAACTCGGCTTATACTCGAGTATATACGGTATATTCATTTAATTTATCTTCAATGGAAAACCACAAAAAGAATTGTCATAAAGCCAAATTGGATATAATTCCACACCAAACATAAAAAAGGGGGTGGACAAAAGTATTGGCACTGTTTGAAAAATCATGTGATGCTTCTCTAATTTGTGTAATTTACAGCACCTGTAACTTACCTGTGGCACCTATCAGGTGTTGGCGATAACTAAATCACACTTGCAGCCAGTTGACATGGATTAAAGTTGACTCAACCTCTGTCCTGTGTCCTTGTGTGTACCACATTGAACAGGAGAAAAGAAAGAAGACCAAAGAACTGTCTGAAGACTTGAGAATCCAAATTGTGAGGAAGCCTGAGCAATCTCAAGGCTACAAGTCCATCTCCAAAGACCTGAATGTACCTGTGTCTACCGTGCACAGTGTCATCAAGAAGTGTAAAGTCCATGGCACTGTGGCTAACCTCCCTAGATGACGGAAAAGAAAAATTGACGAGAGATTTCAATGCAAGATAGCGCGGATGGTGGATAAGGAACCTCGACTAACATCCAAACAAGTTCAAGCTGCCCTGCAGTCCGAGGGTACAACAGTGTCAACCCGTACTATCCGTCTGAATGAAAAGGGACTGTATGGTAGGTACCCAGGAAGACCCCCACTCTTACCCCGAGACATAAAAAAGCCAGGCTGGAGTTTGCCCAAACTTACCTGAGAGAGCCTAAAACGTTTTGGAAGAATGTTCTCTGGTCAGATGAGACAAAAGTAGAGCTTTTTGGGGAAAGGCATCAACATAGAGTTTACAGGAAAAAAAAGAGGCACTCAAAGAAAAGAACACGGTCCCTACAGTCAAATATGGCGGAGGTTCCCTGATGTTTTGGGGTTGCTTTGCTGCCTCTGGCACTGGACTGCTTGGACCGTGTGCATGGCATTATGAAGTCTGAAGACTACCAACAAATTTTGCAGCATAATGTAGTGCCCAGAGTGAGAAAGCTGGGTCTCCCTCAGAGGTCATGGGTCTTCCAGCAGGACATTGACCCAAAACACACTTCAAAAAGCACTAGAAAAGGGTTTGAGAGAAAGCACTGGAGACTTGTAAAGTGGCCAGCAATGAGTCCAGACCTGAATCCCATAGAACACCTGTGGAGAGATCTCAAAATGGCAGTTTGGAGAAGGCCCCCTTCAAATCTCAGGACTTGGAGCAGTTTGCCAAAGAAGAATGGTCTAAAATTCCAGCAGAGCAGAGTAAGAAACTCATTGATGGTTACCGGAAGCGGTTGTTCGCAGTTATTTTGGCTAAAGGTTGTGCTACCAAGTATTAGGCTGAGGGTGCCAATACTTTTGTCAGCCCATTTTTGGAGTTTTTGTGTGAAATGATCAATGATTTGATTTTTGTTTTATTCTCTTGTGTTTTTTCATTGCAAGCAAAAAAATGAATATATTAATACCAAAGAATTTGTGTTTGCAATAATTTTCAGGAAGAATCGGAGTATCATCTGACAGAATTGCAGGGGTGCCAATACTTTTTGTCACCACTGTATTTACCTTACTTACTGACAAGCTTTATCCCTTTAGAGCGCTGTAGCCTTTTGCACTACAGTTTCCAAACCTCCTGTAGTCATGTTACTGTAACAGGAACAGCAGAGGTTGCAGAGCTGATACACCAATCACTGCTATAGAACCACCCACAGCCTAATCAGGAAGTGAGAGTCTGAAGCTGATTGTGGCTCTGTAAAATAGTATGGTGAGACTACCCCTTTAGCACGAGTAGAGCTTTTATCTCTAGACCAACACATTTTGGGTTTTCTCCATTTCTTTAATATCATGGTACAGTTACAAAAGTAGAGATGTGCAGCTGTTTGAATAACTTAAGTAGGAGCCATTGAGGTGAATCTGTGGAACCTGTGGTGTTATATGTAAGGTAACTGGAAAAGATGGATGAAGGACAAAGATTTGACCTGGTTAGTCTAGCACAGTTTAGTAAATAAAAGTTTGAGGCATGTTTGGATGCTCCTTTGTACTAAACAGGTGTAGCATTTATTAGACACAGAAGTAATTTATACTGGTATAGTAACTGGAAAAAGGAGAAGGGTACAACAAAAGTCTTACCAGTGCAAAAGTATAGCTGGAATAGAACATGAGCATTGCCGTTATTAGAAGCTGTGGTGAATTTTATACTTAGACAGTATTTTCTGCATGTTGTGTGTAATACTATCGTGAAAGATTAATCGGACAGTATAAGCACAAACGCCTATGGTTAGGGACACCATGTATATGAATGAATGTTAAAGTGCTCAATTCATTTGCATGAAACATTTGCCCTGGCCTCCCTTTCCCTTACTGTCAAGTCAGACGACATTCATCCTCAGCTCTTTCCTATCAGGTAATAACATGAGCAGAACTGTTCCCGTTAGGGGTCATCCCCCTACATCAATTCAACTGTCTGACCTGGTCCCTGGGATGACCTACAGAGTACGGGTTTATTCCCAGGAGCACCACTCAGTCACAAGTCCATTTGTGACTTTCGAGACCAACTCAGGTGAGGGATCTATCTTTTCTATGACACATTTGTTTTTTTTATCTCTGTATTGAAGATTCATCTTGTAAACAATGCCATTAGTTTATTGAAAAGTGAGACCTATACATTAACATAAAGAGGTTACACTGATGCAACTTCTATTGAATGGAAAGTAATCAAGAGTAAAATTGATGAAGGTAAAAGCTTAATGTTGCAGTAAGGCGTAGACCACCTCTTGACAACAGCAGGGTATAGTCTACTGAATGTTCAGCTTTACCCATTAATCGTTTGTTGCTCTCCTTTTTAGTCCTCACGAGCCATTAGTTCTTTTCTCCTTTTTTTTTGTTTCTTTTGTTAGTGATCATAATGTGCACTATTTTTTGAACAAGATTTTATTCTCATTTCCATAAGCATGTATTTGTATTTGCAGAGAATTTAATGATGTTAAGCGTGGCTGATGTCAGGATAAGTGATGTCTTTATGTATTTCTCCTTGATTGATAAAAATTAGTACATTTAAAGCATCTTCTTTCTAAACATGAGCAATTAATTAAAGCACGATATAAGAATATATGTTTTGTATATAAATGGCATCTATAAATAGGTTACTATGGGCAAAAAAGTGAGTTTTCGACCTAAACAGGTTCATACATGTGGCCCCAAGTGTTTGCATGTAGAGAAATATGGTAGGATGTCTGGTGTTGGTGGTCTTTTAATAAGTGAGACGTGTCCCATTCTCAGTGTGGATCACAGTGGAAACCTAATAATAAGCTTTATGGTACATAAACCTATTAATAAGCTTTATGGTGATCTTGGATGGCAAATACTGATAAATTTCATACATTTAAAGTATGATGTTTTTTCATGTGTTACATTAGTCATGTGTTATCTGATAGCTGGTAAAGCACTGAGATATATGTTCGTATGGAATCCGTAGATCCACACTTGGTGAAAGGTATGCTCTTACTCATGGCCATGGCATACAAGCTTGAAACACATAGACATCTCCTATGGACCTCAAACTACTTATTTGATGATATGGCTGTAGCTATTTTACTCATAATAAATTTTTATTAAAACAATTTTTCAACATTTAACATAAAGTCAAAGAAAAACAACAACAGTTGTATGCAGGTAAAGGTCGGATGGAGAACCAAATATAAATCCCAGATAAGGAAGAACGGCCAAGACCTAGGCCTTCACAATTATGGCCCTTGCCCACAACAAATGAGAGCCCGAAAGGCTGAAACAGGTTCAATAATAAGATGGGCACCAAGGTACCTTGGACCTAATGGGCCAGTGGCCTTACTGACGCAAATATGAAAAACAAAACAAACAAAAAAAAACAACTAGGAAAAGGGTAAGTTAAGCAAAAGGGATCAGAGGGACGGAAAATAGGAGACAGGGAAAGGAAAATAGGGTATACCGCCGAGCAAGGGATAGGCACAGAAAGAGAGATGTATTCAAACCTCAATAAGAGGTGTAAGCTTCAAATGCCAAGGTACAAAGGAGGTAGCTGTTGTCTAACTGCCCCCCAAAGCCCGAAATTCCGGGCCAGATTGATATATGATCCAAGAAGCCCATGTATGAGAGACCCTAATAGCGTCCTCGTGGGTGTACGCAATTAGTTCCTCCATTCGGTGAATAAATGCGACTTCGCTTACCCATTCAGATATGGAGGGAGGATTAGTCTTGCGCCAATGACGTGGAATCACTGGTTTTGCCGCTTGAAGGAGATGCCTTGCCAAGGATTTCTTATACGAAGATTGTGAGCACTGCAGCATAAACAAAAGTGTGGCTTCTGGAGAATCAGGAACGGAAACCCCAGTGCAATCTTTAATGGCCTGAAGGACCTTTTCCCAAAAGTTCCTCAGGAACCGACAACCCCACCAGATATGGCTCATGGTTCCAACCCCTTGACAACACCTCCAGCATCTGTCAGGAACGGTAGGATACCATTTATGCAACAAAACCGGCACCCTGTACCATCTCGAAAGGACCTTGAAACATGTTTTTTGAGCCTTGCAGGCTGTGACCGCCTTATGAGGGCTGTAGCTATTTTAAATATTTAATAAATTAAGAAGTTTTATACATCACAACATAAATGTACGGACATCCAGTTTATTTACCTTTCGCAAAGTGTGGATCTATTGTTTCTATGTGAATTAATCTCATTGGACTGGTGAGTTTCATTTTGGATTCCATACATACCACTAATATGAATTGGAAAGGTGGTGAATTTTTCTCTTTTTTGTATATGTTCATATGGTCTATGAATAACAATCAAGTAAAAAGTTATCTACAATGTACGATGTATAGTATATAGGGACCTCTCAATTATGTAGGGACCTTCCAACAGGTGTTGGATAAAAGAAGGACCTTCAGTGTTGGGTTTCAACATGCCTGATCTATTATTCTGGTTAGAGATAAGCAGCTATCGAAGGTGTCTAACAGGGACTTTTTTGTTCATCTCCCCATTAAAATAAATTACATTTTTGGCTAAGCTGAACGTGTATGTTTATGGTGGGATCTGGGGAAATTGCTGTCATGAAAACAATCTTAAGTGGTTTATCTTCTAGCAATCTTACTGTGTGTTCACACCTCGTTTGTGGGTCTGTTACAGGTATCCAATGGATTATTTCACAATGATACATGCTTAATGTGCCAAACATGAAAAGGAGGACTACCATGTCTGACAAATAAAGCGTGTACAACCAGGATGTAAAGCAAACATAGTCCAAATAAGACGGTTTGCTCTATTGTTTTTTTATGGCTCCGCTACGATATATATACCTGTGACAGAAACTATAAAAAAGGCTTAAATGTACCCTAATGTAATATTTATACTACAAATGGCCCGTTTTACGTTTAGTCAGCTGAAATCTTCCATTTGATATATTTGAGTGTGTTGAAATGACTTCTATTTTTTGGAATAATTAAAAGAAATGTGCTGATAATACCTTTTTCACCATGGGATGAATAAGATTATTTGTGTCTCGACATAAGATTGCACTAAAGTCACCATCATTATCATTGTTGCATGTATGTGGTAATGGTAATGTTCTATGCAACATTTGTTATAAAAGATACTTGTTTCTGTGTTGCGTTGTTTCTTCACTAGTTAAGAACTGTTATCTTCTGATTTCTTCTTGAATATTTAATTTGAGGATTTCCCATCTCTGGTCCTCAACAGCCCCCCAAAATACTGAATTTCATGGTCTCTTCACATGAGCTCCTGAGAATCTGCCTGATTGACTCATACGTAGCCAACTTATATGCTTTAAAGAGATCCTAAAAAGACTGCACTATCTGGGTTGCTTGAAAGACAAGGTTGGGGATCAGAATTCCACAAATCTGTGATTTACAGAGTTTCATCATTTTTTTAGTACTACTACTTAAACTATTTTCTTTCTCTACATGTTGGTTCTGTGTTCTTTGTTATACGTCATCGATGTTACCTCTGTGCATGTGAAATGCAGAGCTCTGTTATAAGCAGTCTACCATTTTTCTCTGATAGCTTATACAAAAAACCAGGTGGACATTGCTACCCAGGGCTGGTTCATTGGACTAATGTGTGCAGTTGCTCTTCTGGTGCTCATCCTACTGATTGTTTGTTTCATCAAGAGAAGTCGAGGTGGAAAATATCCAGGTGAGGGCTACATTCTTTACAGCTATCTTAATTTACTCAGATGATTCCTATACATTTCTTAGTTTCTTATTCATTTCTATGTTTACTTCTCTTGCAATTTAGCAGCGGTCATCGTGTTTGGTACACATATCTTGTAATAAGTAGGACCTCCATTACTAAAAGTAGCCTTTAGAAAAGTGTAGCATGTGGCCATTAATCGATTCATGTACGTTATTTAAGAGTATTGAGTGATAAAACAAACAATGTAAAATCTCTTTGAGTGACAGAGATATGAGTTGCCTTTTTGCTTTTACCTTTTAGTGCGGGAAAAGAAAGAAGTAGCTCTAGGTCCTGATGATCAGAAAGATGAAGATGGTTCATTTGACTACAGGTAAGAAAAGAAGAATAGGCAGTGTAGCTTATGGAGACATTCATACAAACATACAAATTCAATCAGAAATCTACAACACACATAAAGATTTAAAGAAAGCAGAAAAAAACAAAATATTTATAGTTACAAATACAGTGGTCCCTCAACAAACATTATTAATTTGTACCAGGACGACCATTATATGTTGAAACCATAACTTTATGGAAAACTGGTGATTGGTTCCGAAGCAAAAAATGTCACCCAACATATTGCAAAATAAAAGAAAATAGGGCAGATAACAAATACAGATAACATCAGAAAGAGCTGTTGAGAATCACTTTCTGTTTGCAGTAAGGGAGCCCTTTTGGGCTATGGACTCTATACTTATGTGCTAGAAAAAGAAAATGGGGCCATCCTCACCTGGTGCCCAAATAAGCCACTTATCCTGGCACATGTAGAGAGCTGTACAGAACATATAATACCACACTATACTGTTAAGAAGTGCCACAAGACTGCCAATCACTGCATGCACTTCAATAATAAAGGGGTTTTTCTAGTAAAATGTCCATGTTAATTTGTTGGATCTTCCAGTGAATCACACATACTGCAGGTTAACAGTGTCTGTGACATTGGATATTTAAACCAGGAAAGGCCATTGCATGTTAAATATATTGTACCCTGAGGCTATTGTGACTTGAGGCAGGGGTCCCCAACTCCAGTCCTCAAGGCCCATCAACAGGTCATGTTTTCTGGCTTTCCTTAGCATTGCACAGGTGATTAAATTATTGTCAGTGCATTCTGTGGGAGATCCTGAAAACATGACCTGTTGGTGGGGCGTGAGGACTGGAGTTGGGAAACCCTGACTTGAGGGACCACTGTATATGTACATTGACATTGTGTCACATTTCTTGTAGGTTATATACAATGACTATTATTTTATGCATATAACACATTAGATATTACTAATGTACAGATTTTGCTTATTGTCCAAAATAAAATATGTTTATGAAATATGCCAGCATTCCTTAGTATCTCAATGTCACACTTGTTCAGTGGCCAACACACTGGTTCACAGCGTCACACACAGGACAGTCCTCCACCGCTGTCCCAGACCGGCCTGTGCATGTAACGTCTGTGCCTTTGTCTCCCACTCGCTACCCAGGAAGGAGCACAGGTGAGGGACGTCACTGCCTATGTGTCACCCTCTGTGCTTTGTGTGTGACAAACATCTCCCTGAAGTCCTGAAAAACATCCTCAAGTAATCAATTAAATGCATGGACAGGCTCTAAGAATGGCTGGGACACATTAGAGCATCTCCATCTAAATCCTTAGCAAAGGATGCTAACAGTAAAAACGTAAAGCTGGATACAACTCCAGACCTAACAACCTAAACTGTGTTTACTGTAATATAGTGTCATGGGACATATATTCTTCATACACCACAGTCTAATGTGCAACCCTGCATCAGATTCAGCATATATGTCCATGTAATAGCAACATGGTGTCTCCTACTGTTATTACAGTGTCTGCTTCTCTCTCCCTCCTCCACATGTCTCTCATCTCTTTCTATTCTGTCACATATGGCCCTGTCTCTTCTCTTCATAAAACTTGTGTCCATTTGTTCCATGAAGGTTTTTTGGAAGGTAGGATAAATCCTTATTGGCCTTAAGCTACTGTTATTAACCCAGTATAATCAGAATTAATCCAGAATTAACGTCAACCAAATACCACATATGTGGTAGTACACATTAATCTGTTTAATGTATAATTGACTAATGTAGCTGGCAGAATAGCGTTCAGTATCTAAGGGTATCTAAAATTACTATGAATAACAGGAATTACTACACAGAGCAAAATACACACATTTTTTTCCTCAGCTACTATATATGTTGCTTCCGTTTTAACTAAAAGAGGGTAAAGAGTCTTTAGGGAGTTGGTCCCAAACTTATGGCGCCCAAGCTGTTGCAAAACTACAATTCCTAACATGCCCTGACAGTCTGCAGTTTTGCAACATCTGGAGAGCCACAGTTTGGGGGACCATTGCTGTAGGGTAAATAGGCCGCACATAAGCAAAAATAATGTTGGTGGGCTGAAAACTTTTCAAATTTGCTACAATACAAAGTTATTGCCCAGTCATAACTTTTTAAAAATATTTTTTTGCATGATAAACATATAATAGGGAAAGAGTACATAAAATAGGGAAAGAAGTGTTTTTTTCTTTTTTTTTTTACTTTTCAAAATATGGGACTGGACTGAACTCACTTTTGCTGACAGCGGTTTAGACATTGATGGCTGTGTGATGAGTTACTTTGAGGGCACACCAAATTTACACTGTTATACAAGCTGTACACTGACTACTTTATATTGTATCAAATTGTTATACAGTGCCTTGCGAAAGTATTCGGCCCCCTTGAACTTTTTAACCTTTTGCCACATTTCAGGCTTCAAACATAAAGATATAAAATTTAAATTTTTTTGTGAAGAATCAATAACGATTGGGACACAATTGTGAAGTGGATCAAAATTTATTGGATATACTAAACTTTTTTTTTTTTTTTTTTTTTTAAAGTGCAATATTATTCGGCCCCCTTTACTTTCAGTGCAGCAAATTCACTCCAGAAGTTCAGTGAGGATCTATGAATGATCCAATGTTGTCCTAAATGACTGATGATGATAAATATAATCCACCTGTGTGTAATCAAGTCTCTGTATAAATGCACCTGCTCTGTGATAGTCTCAGGGTTCTGTTTAAAGCGCAGACAGCATCATGAAGACCAAGGAACACACCAGGCAGGTCCGTGATACTTTTGTGGAGAAGTTTAAAGCCGGATTTGGATACAAAAAGATTTCCCAAAATTTAAACATCCCAAGGAGCACTGTGCAAGCGATCATATTGAAATGGAAGGAGTATCAGACCACTGCAAATCTACCAAGAGCCGGCTGTCCCTCTAAACTTTCATCTCAAACAAGGAGAAGACTAATCAGAGATGCAGCCAAGAGGTCCACGATCACTCTGGATGAACTGCAGAGATCTACAGCTAAGGTGGGAGAGTCTGTCCATAGGACAACAATCAGTCGTACACTGCACAAATCTGGCCTTTATGGAAGAGTGGCAAGAAGAAAGCCATTTCTCAAAGATATCCATAAAAAGTCTCGGTTAAAGTTTGCCACAAGCCACCTGGGAGACACCAAACATGTGGAAGAAGGTGCTCTGGTCAGATGAAAAAAATTTACACGTGTAGAGAATACTTGATTAAAATATAACTTAATATCATCACTAAAAAACCTACGGATAACACATCTATTAGACCCTACACTATCCTTACAATATACCAAACTGATCTATATCCCTACCTACCAATAAAGGGGAGCCTGTCCGAAAAAGGACGACCCCTACCGGAACCTATCCTATATAACCAATAACCATATTTTACCCTACAATACAATCCTAGGCAAAACGAAGGGCACAAATGAATGACAAACAATAATAGATACTAACTGTTCACAGGTGTGAAGATATATAAATGTTCAAACCTTCAATCCATATGATGAACAACACCCGATATCCACTATAAGGTCACAGACAAACCTATCTATGCCTTATTAAAGCCTAAGCCACACAAGCCAACACGTTTCCTCCAATGATGATGGGATTCATCAGGGCCATATCACAAGGCACAAAAATTACATATATCACATCCAAGATAAACAAAAATGTTGACACATCGCAACACCAGCAAATCATCAAAAGTTTATCTCCCTAAGGATATATTAGAGTTAATGATGAATATACTTCAAGATGTCAAAGATACAAGACATGGCGTCCCACTATAGTTATACATCACCACCCAAATGATCGTTCCGTCAGTCTGATACACGATGGTCAGCTTCTAAGGTAGAATCTAAGGCAAAACACAGGTAAGGTCAGTGTATGGTCTAATAGATGTGTTATCTGTAGGTTTTTTAGCGATGATATTAAAAGTTATATTTTAATCAAGTATTTTCTACATGTGTCCATTTTTTTCTATGATATTTATAGAGATTTAAGGAGATACTGAGTTGTTACATTATTAAGGATACCCAGTGCTCAATCAGTTTGGGATTGTTGTTTTTTCTGGTCAGATGAAACCAAAATCGAACTTTTTGGCCACAATGCAAAACGATATGTTTGGCGTAAAAGCAACAAAGCTCATCACCCTGAACACACCATCCCCACTGTCACACATGGTGGTGGCAGCATCATGGTTTGGGCCTGCTTTTCTTCAGCAGGGCCAGGGAAGATGGTTAAAATTGATGGGAAGATGGATGGAGCCAAATACAGGACCATTCTGGAAGAAAACCTGTTGGAGTCTGCAAGAAACATTAGACTGGGACGGAGATTTATCTTCCAACAAAACAATGATCCCAAACATAAAGCATAATCTACAATGGAATGGTTCACAAATAAACTTATCTAGGTGTTAGAATGGCCAAGCCAACGTCCAGACCTGAATCCAATCAAGAATCTGTGGAAAGAGCTGAAAACTGTTGTTCACATACGCTCTCCATCCAACCTCGCTGAGGTCCAGCTGTTTTCCAAGGAAAAATGGGCAAGAATTTCAGTCGCTCGATGTGCAAAACTGATACAGACATACCGCAAGAGACTTGCAGCTGTAATCGCAGCAAAAGATGGCGCTACAAAGTATTAACTTAAGGGGGCCGAATAATTTCACACCCCACTTTTCAGTTTTTTATTTTTTTACAAAATTTTAAAATATCCAGTAAATTTCATTTCACTTCACAATTGTGTCCCACTTGTTGATTCTTCACAAAAAAAATTTAAAATTTATATCTTTGTTTGAAGCCTGAAATGTGGCAAAAGGTTGAAAAGTTCAAGGGGGCCAAATACTTTCACAAGGTACTGTATCTTTAGTGTTGTCCCATGAAAATATATAATGCAATATTTACAAAAATGTGAGGGGTGCACTCACTTTTGTAAGATACTGTGTATATACAGTTGAAACCAGAAGTTTACATACACTCTATAAAAATACACATATGCATGTTTTTCTCACTATCTGACATGAAATCAGAATAAACCTTACCCCAAACCATACAGTTTAATGGCAATACTACCAATTACTAATGAAATGTATGTAAACTTTTGACTTTGCAGAAAGAAATAAAAATGCCTTAAAAAATTCTCTCTCATTTTTCGGACATTTTTCAAATATAAATAATTTTGGTAATTCTAATTGAACTAAAGCGGGTAAGGTTTATTCTGATTTCATGTCAGATAGTGAGAAAAACATGTATATGTGTCTTTTTATATAGTAAACTTCTGGTTGTAGAAGGGCCAAAGGTGCAGTCCTAGACTGAAGGTATCTATTACTGAGGTGGCTGGCCTCGGTGATATAAAAAACCAATTAGCATTGTGCCAGTGACAACTATTGTTGCTGAGCAGTTTTTTCTGCTCTAGTCTGGGTCAGGTTTTTTAAGGAGCGGGCAGAGAATTGAGTGGGAAAGGTCACTCCAATACTCCAGCCCGGGTCTTACCAGTCAAATAAAAGGCAGCTGGTTCAGGTCAGAAGAGGGTGTGTTTCTGGACCTCCAACCTCCTGTTTACTGCCAAAGCTGTAAGGCGTTCCCATCTCAGATATTTATGGAATATTGATAAAACATGCCAGATATCTCTGATAGGGAAAGATTCCACCTCTGGAAATCACACCTATTTTGACAACAGGCCCCCAAACCTCTCCATGTAAAACAGAGAGGTGGCCTTGCATGCACCTCTGAATCACTCCTATTTGACTATACAGTGGCCCCCAATCTCATGAATAATCAGTAGGTGCCTTAAGTCAATAGAAGCAGTAGATAATTTAAGTCATGCCCATGCAACTTATAATATCACAAGTCTTCTAGAACTTGTGCAAAAAAAAAACATTCCCCAAGAATGACACTGCCACCACCTAGCTTGATGGTGCTCAGTGGATGGTACAATTCATAATACCAATAGTCTATCCTGTCTCTCTCTCTCTCATTATTCTGGCATTTGGTAAATATAAATAATTTTGGTAATCCTAATTGACCTAAAACAGGTAAGGTTTATTCTGATTTCATGTCAGATCGTAAGAAAAACCTGCATATGTGTCTTTTATATAGTGTATGTAAGCTTCTGGTTTCAACTGTATAAGCCAAAAAGTCTTTTTTGGTGTGTCGGTTGAATAGAGCCCTAAGAAATACACTTACAGTGGGTTGCAAGAGTATTCATACCCTTTGAACTGTTCCTCATTTTTTAAACTTTATAGCAAGTATTTCTAAAGTGTAAAGAAAATGATAAATGTTTTTCCAAATGTTTGCAAATTAATAAACTGAAAAGTGTGTTGTACATATGTATTCAGCCTCATGCAATCTGATACCCCTAAATAAAATCTTGTGTGACCAATTGCTTAAGAAGTCACCTAAATAGTAAATAGAGTACATCTGTATTTAATTTATTATCAGTATAACTACAGCTGTTTGTTAAGGCCTCAGAGGTTTGTTGGAGATTATTATTGAACAAACAGCATCACGGAAACCAAGGAACACACCAGACAGCTCAGGGATAAAGTTATGGCAAAGTGTATTACAGGATCAGGTTTTAATAAAATAGCCCAAGCTTTAAACATCACGGAGCACTGTTCAATTCATCATCCATAAATGGAGGGAGTATGGCACAACTGTAACCTACGAAGAAATAGTTGCACATCTAAACTAATAGCCCAGAAAAGTAGGGTACTAATTACAGTAACAGCCAAGAGGCCCAAAAGTGACTCTGGAGAAGCTACAAAGATCCACTGCTCGGTGGGGGGGAATATGTTCACAGCACAACTATTAGTCATGTACTGCACAAATCTGGCCTCTATGGAAGATTGGCAAGAAGAAAGCACTTTTTGAAAGCCATAAGAAGTTCCATTTGCAGTTTGCAAAAAGCTATGTAGGGGACACAGCAAGCATATGGAAGAAGGTGCTCTGGTCAGATGAGACCAAAATTAAGCCTGATGCCATAGATGCCAAACAAAATGGGGGACATGTATGAAAACTGTCTAGGTCGAAGACTTTCTTTGTTGCCCATAGCAACCAATCAGAGCACCCTTTTCATTTTTTCAGAGCACTACATGAAATGGGAACAAAGACAGTCTTAAAACAAGACAGTTTTCATACATGTGGCCCTATATGTGGAGGAAGACAACACTGCACATCACCCTGAACCCACCATCCCCATGTGAAGCATGGTGGTGGCCGCTGTGGGGAAGCTTTGCTTCAGTAAGGACTGGGAAGCTGTTTAGAGTTTATGGGAAGATGGATGGAGCTAAATACAGGTAAATCCTGGAAGAAAACCTGTAAGAGGCAGCAAAAGACTTGATACTGGGACATAGGTTCACCTTCCAGCAGGACAACCCTAAGCATACAGCCAAAGCTACAGTGGAAGGGTTTACATCAAAGCATATTCATGTGTTAAAATAGCCCAGTTAAAGTTCAGACCTAAATCCCATTGAGAAACTGTGAGAGGACTGGAAAATTACTGCTCACAAATATTTGCCAACCAATCTGACGGAGCTAGAGCTATTCTGCAAAGAAGAATGGACAAAAATTCCAGCCTCTAGAAGCGCAAAGCTGGTAGAGACATCCCCCAACAACTGCAGCTGTCATTGCAGCTAAAGATGGTCCTATAAAGTATTGATTCAGGAAGGCTGAATACATATGCTCACCACACTTATCAGTTTTCTAATTAGCAAAAATTTGGAAAATCACGTATCATTTCTTTTACACTTCACAAATACTTGCTACTTTATGTTGTTCTATCACATAAAATATCAATAAAATTCATTTAATTTATGGCTGTAACTTTTATAAATGGAGAACAGTTCAAGGGCTATGAATACTTCTGAAACCCACTTTAAACCTCTGACGGAAGGCTACAGTATATCCCACTGTTAGGGTCTTATTGTGAATAAATGTGTACTTTGCAGTACTTTTTTTTTGCTGTATACTTTTCTTGGAACGACAAGTTTTTTGCACTATGCCATACCTTTTCTTGTGACATACCTACCGATATAAGAGACAAAGATTTTTTTATTTTTTGGTGTGTTGGGTGAATAAAGCCATATGGATACACTTAGCATGTATGCAATGAGCTCCTCCCAGCTCACACGGTAAGCATACATTAGTAACAGCAGGGCCTGACTGAGTTAAGGGGCTTTACCATGAGATAAAATCCCCTGCACTCGTCGCGCACAGCTTTCTTTGAGCCGAGCATGCATGTGAATGAGGAGGGCGGTTCTTGCGACCAGCCTCTCCATTCATTTCTGTCGGAGTTCCGAATTTAGTGAGTGCACACATTCGGCTATATTGAAGAGCTCCCATAGAAGTGAATTCACATGCACGCTCGACTTGCAGATAGCTACGAACGACTAGTGCAGAGTACTTTAACTCATGGGAAAACCCCTTTAACATGCAGATTAAGAAGAAAGTTGTGACAGTGTATTAAAGCTTGGAAATTCAGTATATTAATATTGAATATTCCAGATTTGAATGAAAATGAGATTTGAATACTATAGAAATAGCAGCCAAAATACAAAGGTGGTTCCTTGTGTAAATGACACTAAAGTGATAGAAAGATTGTCTACTTTTTATAGTACATGGGGTCCCTGGGTTACGAACGAGATAGAGATTGTAGGTTTGTTCTTAAGTTGAAATTGTACATTTATTACTTGTAACTCCAGCACAATTTTTTTTTTTTTTTTGTTTTGGATAGATACTCTTGTTTTGTTGTCCGTGCCCTTGTTTAGAATATTATACCTCATTTTTGGTATCTCATGTGCTGCTGCGGCATCCTGGCACTTGGTTATTATGGAGCATGTGATGTCAGCATGCCCAGCCATGCCCCATAAGTCTCCGTTTGTAACTAGAAGGCGGATTTAAGTCGGAACGTTGTAAGCTGGGGACTGCCTGTGTATCTACTCTATGTGAGGTTCATGTCCTCTTCGCACAGTGTCGGTTGGGTTTTCTGATTATTTTTTATATTTTAATTTTTTTCTTAACTGAAAAATGAGTGGAAATCCTACTTTTGTCTAAAAACATATTCAGGCAGCAGCTGCCAAGGCAAATAGGATCATGGGGTGTATTAAATGGGGCATAGATGCACATAATGAGAACATCATCCTACCATTATACAAGTCACTGGTCAGACCACACATGGAATATTGTGTACAGTTTTGGGCACCAGTACACAGGAAAGACATTGTAGAACTTGAACAGGTACAAAGGCGGGCAACAAAAATAATAAAAGGACTGGGTGGACTACAATACCCAGAAAGATTAGCAAGGTTAGGGTTATTTAGTTTAGAGAAAAGACGGCATCGGGGGGACAAAATAAATATGTTTAAATATATTAAAGGTCAATATAGAGATCTCTCCCAAGATTTATTTATACCCAGGACTGTATTAAGAACAATGGGACATCCTCTACGTCTTGAGGAACAAAAGTTTCTACATAAACATAGAAAGGGATTCTTTACTGTTAGAGCGGCGAGACTGTGGAACTCTCTGCCAGAGGAACTTGAATTCAATAACAGAGTTCAAAAAGGGTTTGTATGCATTTCTGGAGTGTAATAATATAACAAGTTATAGTGACTAGGATTCTGGAGAAGGTTCGTTGATCTAGGGATTATTCCGATTGCCAGATTGGAGTCGGGAAGGATTTTTTCCCTAAAATGAGGATAATTGGCTTCTACCTCATGGTTTTTTTTTTTCCTTCCTCTGGATCAACACTTTAGCACAACAGGCTGAACTGGATGGACGTCATGTCTTTTTTCGGCCTTAGAAACTTTGTAACTATGTATCTATGCACTTCATTACATAGGTCAGCATTACATTACATAGGTCAGAACACCAACAGTAGGTAGCAAGTTACTAATATTAATTCTGAAATATTTTGTTATGTTATCCTACAACTGCATATACTCTGAAAAGTCACACGTTACTGCTTGCCAGTGTTTAGTGAATGTCCAGCACTATAATTCCCAATTACTAGATCTGCAAAACACTGCGTTGTCTAATTTTTCTCCATGCCAAAAAATAAACAGCAGAGGTCAGCAGATTATGTGCAGTTATATGCAATTTGCCTTGTCAGCACTGTAGGCCATCTGCAAATAAGGCCAAGCACAGGGTGGTGGGCATTGTACAATGCTTTCTTCCTGGTTCCTTTAACACTGAGAAGCTCAGCAAAATCTCTTCACCTGCATTTCATTCCCTAAAAGATCAGTGCTTGTAATGCAACCACCAGAAAAGAACAAATTACAGTGCTGCATATATTCGTGTGTATTACATTAGGGATGTAGACTGTGAAGGGATAAGGAACTTAGAAAATCATTGTATTCCCTCGTTCTACTGTTACCAAGTATGTTTTATCGGCAACTCAAAAATTATTCTTCTGTTACCCGATAAGTATTATTTTATTACTAATCAATGCTTTGCTAACATTATCTAACTGAACAAAACTCCTTGGTGTCACATTCCCCAACCTCATGGAGGCTAAGATTCTGCAATTGCTACATAGCCCGCCATTAAAATGCTTTTTTCTTGTCCTCTTCTAGTGATGAAGACAACAAACCACTTCAGGGCAGTCAGACTTCAATAGATGGCACCATAAAGCAACAGGAGAGTGACGACAGTCTTGTGGATTATGGTGAAGGAGGAGAAGGACAATTTAATGAAGATGGCTCCTTTATAGGGCAGTATACAGTTAAAAAGGACAAGAATGAGACCGAGGGTAATGAAAGTACAGAAACCACCACACCGGTCAATGCAAAAAATTATCTGGCATAGAACAAAAACAACCTCCCACCCCATCTCGGAAACTACCACCTACATGTCTTTGCCTCTCTAAACTCTCCTGGGAACAAGAGATACCCTTTCCACCCAGCTAGATTACAATAAGAACCATGCGCAGATTTCTACTATCATAACAAACTCATCTGCAGTTGAAAAAACAGCTAATAGACATGGAATCATGGACAGCTATTCTCGTCTACAGCTGCTACAGTCTCAATCCAAGCCACATACACAGTATTATCTGCTGGGACATCTCCTTTAGCCATGCCTTGCAATCTATTGACTATATTTCCATTCAGTTCCACAGGAGGAGGACAGTGACTTGCTGTCGGATATACAGGATTAATTCTAGGAAAAGAGGAATTCCCCATTTTTCACCTAAAAATCATAGCTTTGCCCCAGTCGGTGACCACTTCTGATTGAATTGAAAGGAATAGATTTTTTTTTCACTTTGCAATGTGGGAAAGCAATGGGATGGGTGATCTAAAACATCTCTTTAACTAATCCCCATCTAGCAAATAGGTTATGTTAACTATTAATTTTTCCCTACCTCCTATTTTTAATGTGAACTTTTTGGTTGTACTCCAGGGTGTTCTGTAATATAGACCATATAGGGCAATAAGGCACTCTGGATGTGTGTTTTGCTTCATTATTATTCCCCTCAGGACAGTATTGAATCCACTTCTATAACCGTGAGAACCTGGCACTGCCATTGGACATGCCCCCAATTCCTGGAGCTGTTGTCCTTTGATTGTAGCTGCTAACTTCACATATCTTATTGTCTGATTTTTTTTTTTTTTTCAAAGGCCAGCTTCTGCCATTCATTTATTTGCTGCCAGAAGGATATGAGTGGAGCCACACAGTTAACCTTACCAGAGGATATTAAGCAACACAGAAAATGGTACAAAGGACACAGATGTGCCCATTGCATCCATCCATCCTTACTCTTTGTGCCACTAACAATCTATGCAGAAAATACGTCCATTCATGTCCTCATTTTCGGATCACCCGGTCTCCAACTATATTTGTTTTGGGAAAATAGAAACCTTTGTCATCAGAATAGGTGGGACGGAGCCACTGACCATGGGTGCCTGCCCCTGTGGCACCCGTGATATGTGTACATGATTGTGAATATGATGAATGTTTGTGGCATTGGAGGTGGACAGTAAGTACACCAAGTGAATGTTTGTGATGTTGGCATTGCTGCTGCGCATGTGTACATATGAATGTGTGTTTTCCCAGAGAGCATGGCACCTGTGCTGTGCATCTGTTGTATGTATGTCAATGTCATTGCAGAGGTGCAAGTAAAATAGGACTTACAGATGTGCTATCCCTGCTGAACCTGAGCTAATAATGCCTTTGGTGTGCAAGGAGGAGGCTGGAACTTCCACTGCTGTACCTGTGAATACATATCGGGTTTGGCAGAGTGTGTACATATTAAGGGGAGCTGGCACTGCCTTTAGTATATCTAAAGCTGTATTCTGAAGCTTTGCCAAATCTGGCCTTAACAATCACCAGAAACCAATTCTATCCAATGTATAGTCACGCATAGATGCCCCGCACCCTTCGATTTCTATAACACACACTCTGCCTTGTCTCTCCTTTTGCACTAAAGATTCCTTCATATCTTTTGTTTGAGTGTGACTTGTAAATAATGACTTATATCCATATTTAAATACCACTCAAAGAAACACTAATATATTTATATCTTCTTCACTGTACATTAACCACAGGCATAGTACTGGACTCTATTATAAGGATTGGGTAGCCCATATTGGTCTTTGGTACTGAAGGGTTAATTGTGTAGAGAGAAAACCCACAGTGCGTCATATGGAGACTCATCTTTTATTTTAGCGCTTTTTCTTTGCCGGTCATATTTTATGAAGAAAAAACATTCTCTTAGGTGAGTTGGTTAATGCCTAGATGCTGAAAAGTCCTGCCCCTTATAAAGAATGAGATATCAGTGTTTTCACAAACGGACCTCCTGTTGCATCTTAAAGGGGAACCGTCAGGGGGTTTATGCTGCCCTATCTGAGAGCAGGATGTGATAGAGGGAGAGAAGCTGAGCTTAGTCATGTATAGATTTGTAGGATTTGGAGCAGGATTTCTGAATAAAAAGTATTACCTCTTACCTCTCCCACAGTGATTGACAGCTTTCCCTGTATCAGAGTGTGTACAGCAAAATCTGTCAATCACTGTATGTGGGAGGGGTCAGCAGTACTTTTAGCTTCACGTTAAGGCTAAGTTCACACGGCATAATTGCGGGGCGCGTATTCGCCGCTAGTAATTGACATGTCACTTATCTCCCTGCGCATAGTATTGTACGCCCGGGGAGAGGAGGCGTAATCCATAGTTCTCTAGTTCTCTATGAGAACTATGGATTACCATAATGAATGGGGCGCATTTCACACGTACTAGAGTGCAGTACGCCGTGAAATACGTGCCGAAATGCGCCCCATTTTAATCCATGTGAACATAACCTAACAGATTTTTTTTGATTTTGGGTTTTTACTCAGAAATCCTGCTCCAAATTGTATAAACCTGTATATCACAGCACTCAGATTCTCTTCCTCGATCTCATTGTGCTCTTGGATATAGCAGCATAAACCCCCTGGCAGGTTCCCTTTAACTTATGTTTCGTTTTTGTTTTTTTGGAGCGAGCAGAGAACTGCATGAGCGTCACTAATGAGTTTATATCTGTCTGATGTCTGTTCCTTGTTTTGTCTTTTTTAATCACTGTAAAACAATGAAATAAATTTCTTTTTTTTTCTTTTTTCTCTTTTCTTCTTTTTTTCCCCTGCAAATGTAAAATAATGAATAATGAAGATCCTTTCAGTTAGAGCTCTAGTCTTATTATGGTTTTATAAAAATGTGATAAATTGCCCTAGAGTGCTTGCCTTTAAAGGGTATGTCTCATAACGAAAGAGGTTGACCAGTTGTTTTTTTATTTTTCCCCACTCTGTCCTCATTTAGGTATAAAGTTAAATGGGGACAGGATGGGGCAGGGGTATAATAGGTGTACATACATAGTAGCTGCGGAAGCCTACATTAGGCTTCCTGCTGCCATAACAACTGATCATCTCCCTGCAATTACATTGTGGAGGGTTATCGAAGGGAAGAGTGTTGCGCAGCCACGGCCTCTAAAGTGTTAACAGCAGGGACGGAGTTGGCTCCATCACTGCTGTTAGCCGTGGCTGCCAGCTTTACTGACCAGCCGCCTCTGTACAGCACTATCTCGGGTTGGAAGGCAACTGGAGAGCGGCGATGCTGCGGATAGCTGGCGACGGGGTTAAACCCCTTAAACCTCGCCACCGGCTTCCTGCGGCATTACTCCTCTCCAGCCTCGTTCCGGCCCGAGATAGTTTGAATGCACTATAAGACGCACCCCTTTTTTCCCCAAAATTTGGGGGGGGGGGCATCTTATAGTCTGAAAAATACTGTATAATGACATATATGCTAATACAGGATATGTAAATCTATTTCAACAGTACTCCGTAATTGATGCAAAGTGATTGTTTATTAACACATTGTGATCAAGCTCCATAGAGAGGATGCTTTTTATAGTGACAAAACACAGGATATGCACTAGTAGTGTACTAAAAACTGCAACTCCGTTAAAAAATTTACTGGTCACAAGTATATAAAACATCCTAATGGCAAATATTGAACGGGGTTTTCTTACCATGCTGTTTCACAGAGTTGCAGGCAGCTACAGAGTCACACTAGTCAGGCTGTGAGGGATTCTGTAGCAGTGATTTAGCATATTTAGCTCCTCTATAACTAGCTGAGCGTTACAGTGGCATAATTGCAGGAGATATAATCTTTTGTAGACATATATGTAGCCAGGGCCGGGACAAGGCATTTTGGTGCCCTAGGCGAGTACAGTCAATGGCGCCCCCCCCTCCTCGCTCTCAAAAAAATACCCCCCCACACACACACACTAATTCCTCTCACCCCTGCGCCAGGTCCTGTCACTAATTTTCTGCGTATCCCACATAGCTCCCGTCCATCTCCTCAGCAGTCACTGCACAATGAAAATCAGCCCTGACAAATTTGCATTTTCAAAATCGCTCCCCTCCGTATGACAGTGCAATACCCCTAAATAACAGTCACTAAATAATCCACCTATACATGGAGCAAATCTACCGGACGAATGAGTGTTACTAAAAAACTCCTACAAAACCAAGACCCTAAACTATTAATACTTAAGGATCAAATAATCCTGCCAGACCCTGACCAAACGCGACCCCCACATGTGACTATCAGCTGTACACAGGCTCTGATTACATATACCACCGCCATACAGTGACCATATAGTGGTAGATACTAGTTGTATGTAGGCTCTGCAGAAATATAAGTGATTACACTGCAGTTACATTTAGTGACTCACTGGAGACGTCTTTTCTGATCAGCGTCGTTCACTTTCCCTTTTCTTCTCCATCCGGTTCACACCTTCATGCTGATTGCTCCCGGCCAAGACTCGTCCCTGAGGATTTGGACACAAATATCTTAGATTCCTCACATTTCCAGTAACTCCTTAATTATAGGTATATAAGTCCCCTTAGTCAGACAGGTATATAGATATGCCCTCTCAGTCAGGCAGGTATATAGATATTGTCCCCTTAGGTAGGTATATAAATATAGGGGCACTCAGGCAGGTATATAGCTAGGGGCTCAGGCAAATATATAGCTAGGGGTTCAGGCAGGCATATGGGGGCTACAGGCAGGCGTATGGGGCCACAGGCAGGCGTATGGGGGCCACAGGCAGGCGTATGGGGCCACAGGCAGGCGTATGGGGCCACAGGCAGGCGTATGGGGGCTTAGGCAGGCGTATGGGGGCCACAGGCAGGCTTATGGGGCCACAGGCAGGCTTATGGGGGCCACAGGCAGCCGTACAGGGGCTCAGGCAGGCGTACGGGGGCCACAGGCAGGCATATAGGGGCCACAGGCAGCCGTATGGGGGCTCAGGCAGGCGTATGGGGACCACAGACAGGCGTATGGGGGCTCAGGCAGGCGTATGGGGGCACCAGGCAGGCATATAGGGGCACCAGGCAGGCATTATAGGGGGCCGCAGGCAGGCATTATAGGGGGCCGCAGGCAGGCATTATAGGGGCCACAGGCAGGATATAGGGGGCCACAGGCAGGCGTATGGGGGCCACAGGCAGAATATAGGGGGCCACAGGCAGGCATTATAGGTGGCCGCAGGCAGGCATTATAGGGGGCCGCAGGCAGGCATTATGGGGGCCGCAGGCAGGCATTATGGGGGCCGCAGGCAGGATATAGGGGGCCGCAGGCAGGCATTATGGGGGCCGCAGGCGGGATATAGGGGGCCGCAGGCAGGCATTATAGGGGCCGCAGGCGGGATATAGGGTCCGCAGGCAGAATATAGGGGGCCACAGGCAGCTCCTCCGGCAGCTCCTTGGGCGCACGGCCTGTGACGCGCTGTGCGCCCGAGGAGAGGCAGCGTCGCGATGACATCACGTCATTGCGACGCTGCCGGCTGAGGCGCACGGGGCCGCGGCGGGTCCTCAGCGCTATGAGGACCCGGCGGCCCCGCTGTGTCGGCCCTGCAGCTCACCGGAGGATCCAGCGATCCTCCGGGGAGCGGGCCCGACACTGTCTGCGGGGCAGGGAGCGCTCGCTCTCTGCTCCGCAGAAGCGGTCACAGAGACCGCCGGCGCTTCAGGCCCACGGCAGCGGCCTGGAGCCCGGCGAGGGTCGGGGCCCTGACGGCGCCCCTTAGGGATAGGCTGAGGTAGGCGCCCTAGGCGGTCGCCTACCTTGGCCTACCCGTCGTCCCGGCCCTGTATGTAGCAAACAGAGCTTCAAGGAGTGAAAACAAGTACCTATCAAAGGTAAACAATCTAATCTTGTTCAAGCTAAATACTCTGCTTCTTCCAACCATGGCCATCACTCCTTGCTCTTTGTCTGATCAGAAAGGGAGATATGAATGGTAACCTAAAGACACTTGTCTACAGACCTCACAAGAGTGAAAGCAATTGTTTTCACAGGTAATCTAATCTTGTTAGAATAAAGACTGTGCTCCTTCAAACATGGTGTTGTCACTCCCTGCTCTTTGTTTAATCAGGAAGTGAGATATGGACAGTAACCTAGGTACACTTGTGTGCACTCAGAGCAGATAAAATCTCTCTGATCTCCTGACCAGGTCAATATCAAAAGAACAATGTATTTGGTAAAAGTCTTCATTTCCCTACATGTTGACAGCTAATTATTGTAATGAGGAAACCCCTTTAAAAAGATTTTAGTCTGCTACTGGGTATACAATATGGAATAGCACTTATGCTCCTAGAAAAGGTGCAGCTGAACATCCATATATTGATCAAACTGTGCAGTTTGATGACCAGATGCTGCTAGAGACATCCTTCAACCAAGGACAGACCTACCCTCAGTTTATCTTCTGACCCTGCTTTGTAAGCAGGAACAGTTATCAAGATTCATAGGATAAATTTAGAAAAAAAAAGCCAAGGTTACAGAAGATAAGTGAGGTTAGTGAAGATAGAGCATTGTTCTTCGTCCATGCAGGATAAGTGACAGAGGACGCAATATCTTGCAACTTTAGTCACTTCACCCTGTGCATGAATTTGAGTTTTGCTTTGTCTTGTTGATATATAAGAAATGTCTCACCTTCGAATCTTCAGGCTTTACCCTTAGTGTAACACACTTGCTTGTGCCCGTTGAAGAAAGCTTGGATATGCTGTGGCTCAACAGCTCCAAACATCCAAACACTCCCGGTGTGCTGTTCACCAATACTGCAGCAGTACAGACATACTAAAAATAGTTGACACCAGCCAATGCGTTTCGGGCTTCTCTCGCCCTTGTTCACAGCTGTAATCAAGGGCGAGAGTAGCCCGAAACGCGTTGGCTGGTGTCAGCTATTTTTATTATGTCTGTACCGCTGCAGTATTGGTTTATCTAAATAAAGTTTGCTCGTTTGCAAGTGCCAGATCTGGGTGTTTCCCACGCTGCTAGCAGCTGTGCTAAGCGCAGTTGAGCACACTGGGAGTGTTTGGATGTTTATCTTGTTGAACCTATGCTGATGTTTTTGTAAGATAGCTTCCTAAGGGTATGTGCACATTAAAGAGTTTTCTGTTAGAAAAATCTGTTTTCAAATTCACATCAGAATTCCAAGGTATACTCTGCCACGGATTTTTAGGTTATATGCTTCAGACTTGGCTGTGGTTTAGGACACAGATTAGCCCCAGTTCTACAGGGCTAATCCATGTCCAGACTACCATACATAATCTGAGCATGTTCTGCCTTGAAAAAGAGATGTCGCATCTTTTCAAATCTATAGGAAAAGAAACTCCACAGCAACAAAGTTTCAAGGAGGTCCTTAACAGCGCTTAACCCTTTAAAAAGGTAAAATAAAACTGTAAACCAACTATATCATAAGTTGATTTATTTAAATAAAAACACAACGCGTTTCGCAGGTCCCATTACCTACTTCATCAGGTCTTTTCAAATCTGCATCATAAAAAAAGACACCACAGTGTCCATGAAGTATTCTGTGAGAAATCCACCTTAACACTTTAAGGACCCAACTATATTATTTTGTTTTTATTTTTTTCATCCACACCTTTCATGACCCCCAAATTTTTTAATTTTTTGTTGTCACATGAAGGCTTGTATTTTGTGGGACAATGTACCATTTAATATACCATATAATGTATTGGGAACAAAATAAAATTGTTTGTGGGGTGGAATGGTTTACATAGTTCACTTTGCAGGAATTCTGAGTAAAAAGCAGAGATATTGAATATATAATATAAATAATATATTGAATATATAATTGAATATAATATTGAAATGAAAAGTGAAATTCCTGCTTACCCCATCTACATACAATGATTGACAGTTTGCTCTATACACACACTGCTACAGGGAAAGCTGTCAATCACTGTATGTGGGCGAAATCAGGACTTCCACTGTCTCTAAAGGAGTCCAATAAGGATTAAGGATTTTTATAATCCTATAAACCTATATATTACTGAGCTCAGCTTCTCTTCCTCTATCACATGCTGCTTTCAGGTAGCGCAGCATAAACCTCATGACAGGTTTACTTTTCATTTTTGAATTTTTCTTTTAAATGATGGCAGGCTGTTAAAGGAGCACTGAGGAAGTCTTAGGGCCTTAATTAGGCCCTAGCCTGCCATGGCAACATATTGGAGGACCTAATAGGTAGTGAAAGAGGGTGCCACATAGTTACATAGATACATCGTTTGTAAGGCCCAAAATCCAGATCAGCCTGTTGTGCTAAAGTGTTGATCCAAAGGAAGGCAAAAAACCCCCATGAGGTAGAAGTCAATTGTCCTCATTTTAGGGAAAAAATTCCTTCCCGACTCCGATCTGGCAATCTGAATAATCCCACACCCCTCTCTAATGGCTTAGATGCCTCAGTTGTGTTAAACATGAAATCTAACTGGTTAAACAGCTGGAAATTGAACTATCTCCAATCTCAGACACTGGCAGCAGGTGCTGGCTATACTTCAGTGCTGGCATCTACTGTGTATCTCTACGTCATGATGTACAGTTATGACATGGGTTGTCAAAGAGTTGAAACTCTATTTGGCCTAATAAAATAAAAGGGAAAAAAAAAAAAGATAACTGGTTGTCAAAAATGTAAAATTCAAAACCGTGTGAAAGAAGAACAATAACATGCATGAACAATACTTCACTACTTAGTGATCAGTCCGTGTAACCAAGAAAGAACTCACAGCCCGGTAATATAGACAAGAAATCGTAGAAGCATCATTGACATCTAATGGACTGGGCAGGATGGTACGTATCTCTGTTGGGAAGAGATTATCAGGAAGGGGTTCACTGCACTTACTAGCAGGAGCACTTACTACACAAAGAATCTTTTGCCTCTGGGCCAGACTGAGACAATAATGCTATGAAACTTAAATGTAGTTTTTGATCAGTTTGTATTTTAAAACATACAATTATAGGGAAAATGGTAGATGTAATGCCAAACATAAAATGGAATTATCGTTTAATAGGATTGAAGCACCTCATTTCCACTTAGCTTTCAGACGTTCTACAATTTCTTACATTAACAATCATTATTGCGTTCCTGCCGCCATCACACTGGGATGCTAAGAACATTTAGAGATATCGCCACGCAAGAACCATAAACTGTTTCACGTGTATCACACTTTTATTGTTATTTTCTTCTTGTAAAGCATTTGGCTTTCATACAGTATAGTCAATCCCATATATCATGGTGAAATATGCTGTAATATCACCGTGTACTTTACTGAATTAAGCCTAATGCACCACGCCTTATGGTTATGTCTTGTATAGAGCGGTAATAGGGCTCACAGAAAAGTGTATGGGGCCTCTGCTATACTTCTCTATGCCTCCAATTTCATAAGAAGGCATAGGAAGGTTTTTTTCTGTCAGAATCTGTACAACGGAAAGTGTGGCATGTTAATTCAAATCCTATATGTGCCAAAATACTCTCCCATAGAATTATTACTCCATGGAAAGAATATCTTCATATATAGAATACAACAGCTGAAAAACTCTGGATGTTAACATATTGAGAGCTCAACATTTGCTGTACATGCTTCGTGCACATGCTTCTGCCCTGTGGAAGGGACTGTAGAAATATTATTTGAATAAAACAAATCACAAGCACTACAGCAAAAATAGGTACTATATAGTATATAATATCACTGCAGGGTAAACTACAAACTCTAAATCTAAAATATAACCTTTATGAAATCCTTATAAAATAATAAACCACTTAAAATCTTCCTAAGCAGCATAAATCACCGTTGTCAATACACCCAATAGGTGGTGTAGATCACTGTCCCTCCAAACACCCTATACTAAACCTAATATTGGTAGGGTAGTCGTCCCGAAAAGGTCAGCCCCACCTAGACTAACCTATTTATTTCCTCTCATATCCCTATTGATAGATATTAATTACATACATGAGAACCACAAAGTGTATGCCACTAAGGTATCAATCAAAAGAACTAAACCAAATTTCATAGATATCATTCACATAAATAGAAACCACAGGGTGTATGTCACTAGGGTCTCAATAAAAGGGACTAGAACACACAGCGCACCACCACTGAAAGAAGCAAAAAATATATATATCTCTTAGGTCAAATGACAATAGATCATATATCAAAGATAAATATGACCATAGATTGATAGATTGAATTCTCAGAAATTCCTATTTACCACAAGGAATATAACTCTTAGGTCAGGTAATGATAAATCATACACCATAGATAGATACGACCTTAAGTTGCTTTCTCAAAAATCCTATTTTCCCGACGCGTTTCCCCCTGTTCCTCATCTCAGGGTTCATCAGGGGAGTATAGGCAGACCATGATACATAGATAGAGCAGCGGTGGTGTGTTGTGTGGTCTAGTCCCTTTTATTGAGACCCTAGTGACATATACCCTGTGGTTTCTATTTATGTGAATGATATCTATGAAATTTGGTTTAGTTCTTTTGATTGATACCTTAGTGGCATACACTTTGTGGTTCTCATGTATGTAATTAATATCTATCAAAACCCTATTTAGGGACATGAGAGGAAATAAATAGGTTAGTCTAGGTGGGGCCGACCTTTTCGGGACGACTACCCTACCAATATTAGGTTTAGTATAGGGTGTTTGGAGGGACAGTGATCTACACCACCTATTGTGTGTATTGACAACGGTGATTTATGCTGCTTAGGAAGATTTTAAGTGGTTTATTATTTTATAAGGATCTAATAAAGGTTATATTTTAGATTTAGAGTTTGTAGTTTACCCTGCAGTGATATTTTTGATTTCCAGACTCGTGTTCAATATTTGAGTGAAGTTGTTTCAGTTACTATATAGTATATATAATATATATCTTTATATAAGTATATATAAATACATATTTTTGTTAAATGGGTTGTCTCACTACATTGATTCATCTCACCTCAGCCCTGTTTTCTTAATATCATTTTGAATTCAGGGGCGTGTTTACTGGCTTCTACTAGGCTGAAGTAAAAGCCAGGTCTGTAGCTATAGCAACCAGTGCTGACAGCCTATTAGAAGAGATCAAACAGGTCTGTAGCTATAGCAACCCGAGGAGCTGATGCAACCTATACAAGAGGGGATATCTAGGAATAGGTAGGACACTGTTAATGGACATATATTGCAAAGTGACTGGTTTTTGCAAGATCTTTAACATAAAAAGCAATCCTTGTAGTGAGACAACCCCTTTAAGAATCTATGTAAATGCTTTTAAATTACCTCTAGGTAATTATTTCTGCATTGATTATACACCAATGATTGTTATTTAAGTCCCAATTTGAATAATCACAATGTAACTAAACTAATAACACAAACAGATGTAAAGTTTGAGTCTCTTATTGAGCAGATTGAGTAAACAACGACAGTGTAGGGAGAAAAAGCAGTGAAGTCATATTTAAAGCATGTCGATCCACTTTTACCAGAAATTACCTCCACCAAATGTTTCATTTAGCTACAAATAGGATTTGCACAACATTGTGGAAGAATTTTGAACTGCTCCTCTTACGTTTTAGTTCATCTATAGTTTTGGAATGCCTTTAGGAAACAGACCTTTTTAGTGCATACCTTGGAATCCTATTCTTTAGTTAATTTACTTGTGTTTTTTAAATTATTGACTTGTTACATAGTTTCTTCAGACAGTGGTTATGGCCTGCTGTCTTACATTATGCTCCTCCAAAATTCTTTACAGTTGGGGTGAAGTTTTGGTGTTGAGGTGTAGTGTTCTTTTTCCCCTAAACATAGTATTGTGCATTATTGCTATAAAGTCCCACTGTCCATAGACCATTTTCCCTTGTGAACATCCATTTAAGTTTTTTTTAACAGCAGCTGCTTGCTTCATGATGTTCTTTAATGAACACCATCCTTGTTTAGTATTTTTATAGTAGTTGATACATGCACAGAGATATTTGAAATTTGTTGAGTCTTCTGCTGGTCTTTTGCTGTTAACCTTGGTTTGTATTCCACCTACTTAAAGTTCTTGTGCTCTCGCAGGTAATTTTGCAACAAAATTTTGAATATTCCTGAATTCTCTGTATTTGTTGACAGTTTGTCTAACTGTAAACTGGGCACACTGAGAATATGAGCAGCACTTTTATCCCCTTTTCTAGCTTAAAGTGTCTACATAGTTACATAGGGGAACATGTATGAAAACTGTCTTGGTGTAAGACTTTCTTTGTTGCCCATAGCAACTAATCAGAGCCCGTTACATTTTTTCAGAGCCCTATATGAATTGAAAGGTGAAACCTGATTGGTTGCTATGGGTAACAAAAAGTCTTAGACCAAGACAGTTTTCATACATGTGGCCCATAGTACAGTTATAAAAAGACGTATGCCCATCAAGTTCAACCAAGGGTGTGGAAAGATGTGGATGAAGGGAGGGAAAGACTTGGAACCCATAAGGCAAGAACCGATCTGCATTAAATGAATATTTAATTTCTGCTCCCAAAATTGAATTTAGAATTTTATATGGCTATATAACAATATTTTTTAGTCTCAGGTAGTTATCCAAGCCCTTCCTGCTGTGGCCAGCTCCTCAAGCAGGCTATTCCACAGATTCACGGTTTTTATGGTGAAAAAGGTCTTTGTCCTCTGGAGATTTAGGGCGACATATATGAATTCGAATGCGTATTTTTTTTTTTACTTGGCGCTGACAACCCAGTTCTAAATAAATAGACGAGTGTAGAATACGACAGTATGAAGATTTTTGGTGCATTACATACAGCTTAATGCGCCAAACTTCTCTCAAATTTAGGCACATTACACTCTATGCCCATACATGCATTAAGCTCTATGTAATGCGCCAAACGTATAAAGGCTATAGATAGGCTGGAAATAAAAGAAAAGTCATTAGAATAGCAGTGAATAAAAACTATGGTACTGATCTTGCTTTGTGGACCACAGGTCCCAGCAATACCTGTGCTGGCTCTTGTTGTATGTAGAATAAAGGGTGAGAGCAGCAAAAGTAAATTTCAAAATGTCCCTTATTTCTCAACTTACACCAGTACAATAATAAAAAGTAATTAAGGATAATTATCAAACTATATACAATTAAATTATTTTAATAAAACAATTTATCATATAAAAATATATAATCCCAAAAATAAATCCAATAACATTTATATAAACTAAAACAAATTTTACATTAATTAACCCACTGATTTTGTTAAGATTTTTTTTAAATTTTTACTACATTAAATTTGAAATTTACTTTTGCTGCTCTCCCCATTCTATATACAACAAGAGCCAGAACAGCAGGTCTTGCTGGGACCTGTTGTCTACCAAGTAAGACCACTACCATTGTTCCTATTCACTGACTTTTCTTTTATTTCCAGCCTATCTATAGCCTCTACAAATGTTTGGCGCATCACTAATGCGCCAAAGTTTCTTTATGCATGAAACACACAGGCGAAGCGCGATGAACTTTAGACACCATTTTTAATCTTACAAAATCCACTTTCATACATTCAGGTGCATTATACACTGAATATAATGAATACAATAATTTACTTTGAAGCGCCTTCCTTCAAACGTCTCCCAAAGTTCGGCCCATTACACTCTATGGCCATACAAAGCTGGTGCATTGCATAGAGCTTAATGCGGCAAACTTTGTATGGGCATAGAGTGTATTGCACCGAACTTTGACAGAAGTTTGGCGCATTAAGCTCTATGTAATGCGCCAAAAATCTTCATACTGACGTATTCTACACTCTTCTACATCTATTTAGAACTGGGTTGTCGGCGCCAAGTAAAAAAAAAAAAATACGCATTCGAATTCCTACATGTCGCCCTTAATCCTTTTTTCTCTAGACGAAGGGAATGTCCAATTGTCTTTTGAGGGGGTTTTACATGAAATAGATTTTCCCCATATTTTTTGTAGGGACCATTTATATACTTATATAAATTAATCATGTCTCCCCTTAGCCGTCTTTTCTCAAGACTAATTATTTTTAATTCTTTTAACATCTGCTGATAACTAAGATGCTCCATTCCCCTTATAAGTTTGGTTGCTCGTCTTTGCACTTTCTCTAGCTCCATTACATCCTTTCTATAAACTGGAGCCATGAACTGAGCAACATATTCCAAGTGAGCCCGCACCAATGCTTTATATAGCGATAGAATTACATCCTTGTCCCGCGAGTCCATGCCTCTTTTAATACACGCCAATATCCTGATTGCCTTACAGGCAGCTGGATGACATTGCATGCTGTTCAGTAATCTATGATCTACAAGTACACCCAGATCTTCCTCAACAAGTGAGTCCAGTTTTTCACCCCCTAGAACATATGATGCCTGCAGATTGTTAGTACTCAGATGAAGAATTTTATATTTATCCAGGTTGAACCGCATTTGCCAAGTGGATGCCCAAACACTGTGTGTGTCCAGGTCTGCTTGCAATTCCATTGATTGCACTACCCTACATAGCTTTATGTCAGCTGCAAAAATATAAACAGTGCTATTAATCCCCTTCACTATATCTTTAATAAATACATTGAATAAAAGAGGACCCAGTACTGAGCCCTGGGACACACCAATCATTACCGGGGACCACTCAGCGTAAGAATCATTTACCTCCACTCTTGACTACGATCCGATAGCCAGTTTTAATCCATATATATGCACAAATGAATGGAACTATAAAAAGTGCTTTAAAATGGATGTAAAATTTGGCCGGGATTATACCCCCACTATATATAATAAAAGTAGGGTAAAAATGCAAAAAAAATTGACATTAGGAAAAGTTTTTCCAAAAGTAATATGTAATTTATTTGCTAATACAAGAAAAAAAAACACACTACGTGTTTCCTGTGGACCCAGGGGTGTAGCTACAGGGGGTACAGTGGTAGTAGTCGCTACCAGGCCCTGCAGTTTGAGGGGGCCCAAAAGCCCTTCTGCCACATAAGAAAACACCAGTATTGTAAATGGTACATGGTAACTGGGGTGGTCCATTTCACTTTTTGCACTAGGGCCCAAGAGCTTGAAGTTACTGTATGCCTCTGTTTGGACCTGCCACACTTCCTCAGATGTGAAACACACTGTAATTTATAACCCAATAGACTTTAATTTACCTAATGAAGGGCAGTGTTAAACACCTTTGTAAAGTCTAAAAACACTGTATACACAGCTGAACCGCTATCCAAACCTACTCACCTCATCATAAAAATACATAGCTTGTTTTCTGGGGTCTTCCTAAATTTGTTGCAGTAAGACATTTTTCACATTACCCAATCTTTCTTCAGAGGAAGAGATTTCTCAGTAAACAGGGTTTACATTCTTTTATTTAATGAGCAAATCGACCGTGAAACCTCATCGGCCTAATTAAAACACATTTTGCTAACTAGCTCAGAGAAGTCAAGTCATTAACACAGGAGTTCACTCACTTTTTCTTTCTGCTCTGTAGATGTTTACTCAATGTTTAGTTAGATTGTGTTTGCCTATAGTTTACATTTAGATGATGGTCGGAGCACATTCACCTACTTTATTGTGTAAATGTAAGACTTAAACAAGTTCTTAATTAAGATGATCTAGTCTATAGTGAAACTTCTAAGGATATAAAAAGTTTGATCTGTCAACTATATAGGACAGTCAGAAATCTATTTTCATGTTGAGCAGCTGACAAACTGCTTCTCTCAAGATATTGCATATTAAATCTATAAATGAGTTTTCAGAAACCTTCTGGTACAAACTGGAGGTGGAATAAATGTGAGATCCAAATATACTGTAACTCATCCTGTCCAGTTCAGTCAATACAGAGGCAGCTGTTACATATGGCTAATATTCCCTAGAGGAGCATGCACTTCACTGAGTGGGAGTTACATGGCACCATTACTGTCAACAACACCTTCTCTAATTCAGCAGTCCATTATCTTCTTGTCTTAGACTCTATCCAGTTATTTTGTTACTTGAAAAATAACTGGAGAAGTTTGCAGATAAACAAAATTAGCTACACATTTTGCTATTGAATTAAAAAGTGGAGTCTTATTAAAAGAGTTTTCCAACATAAATAAAAAAAAATAAATATGCGCCACAGCAGTATAAGAAAAAAAATGCATAATTACCTTAGTACTTACTGCCATTCTAGCACTGAAGTCTTGGCAGTTTCCTAGGGACTCTGCTGTCGTCTCGTTTCTGCAAACCGTGCAGAATTGAATGACTACTGCAGCCAAACACTGGTTTTAGCGTGCAGATGCCCCTGCATTAACAGCACCACTCACACGGCGATGTCACTGGAATAGCGCAGGACTGCTGAAGCCACTGATTCCATGCAGTGACTGGGGGACTCCGCAGAAGCGTCAACAGTGATAAGTGCAGTGGCCACACACTGTTTGCAGGTATAGGAAGTAAACCAAGACTAGGACCCCACCAGCCCCTTCAGGACTGGAATGGGGGTAAGTACAAAGATTTTGTTTTCAATTTAGGTTGGAAAACACCTTTAGTGGAGGGTTGACACATAGTCAGTTAAATAAAAATACTACTTTTTGGCACATTTTTTTTGTGACATAAAAAATGCACTACAAAATGCTTTGTTTTTGGAGGGTTTTTTTTTTTTACTTTTAGGGCCACATGTATGAAAACTATCTAGGTCTAAAATACTCTTTGTCGTCCATAGTAAGCAATCATAACCCTTTTGCTTTGGAATGAGATGGGCGCGCTGATTGGTTCCTATGGGCAACATGGTGAATTTTAGACCTAGACAGTTTTCATACATGCAGCCCTTAGTGTTTTTTGGGTCTAGTGTTTTTTTCAAAACATAACATGCTCCTTTGTTCTTCCTACAGTCTCTACTCACTAGGACTTTAAAAATGCCTAAATAAAAGCACATAAAAAGAAAAATGTGTTAAAGGGGTTTTGCCACGATGTAATGTTGACGAGGGATCCTCCAAAATGGGTATTTAATCACTTTTCTAAATATATGTGATTACAAAAAGTGAAGCCTGTGAGAGCTACAGCATTGCTCAGTCCCCCTTAGTTTCCTGAAAGTTTACATTAGACACGACCAGGACACTGACAGTAGCTGATCTGGCCACGCTTGCGTGTTTGCACTTCTTATCTGATGACAGGGAACATTAAGGAGCTTGCAAGGGGCTGGGGAGAAAGTGCAGTGTATGAGGTTGCTGTATTGAGAAGTCTCCAAAATATTTGAAAAGGTCAGCTCACCTTAAGTATGAACTGTCCCACTGGAGTGCACGGAGAGGTAAAGCCACCTCTAATGGTATCCACAAAGCCAAGAAATATGTCCAGCAACAATCCAGGGTATTTGAGATAAAAATTGCTCAAAACTTTATTCAATGTACTGTAGTTTAAAAATGTATATCCATAATTGAAGTAACAAGACAAATAACACGATAACACGCTAATCGTGTTATCGTGTTAATTGTCTTGTTACTTCAATTATGGATATACATTTTTAAACTACATGGAATAAAGTTTTGAACAATTTTTATCTCAAATACCCTGGATTGTTGCTGGACATATTTCTTGGCTTTGTTGCTGTATTGAGAATCCACTGGTTATAATGTAATTATTTGAGTAAACATTGCAGACGCTCCCTTCTTCCTCACTGTCGGCTCATCCCAAATTTCCCTTTTTACCCATGGCCGTTTCATGCTCAGCCCTGCTTTTTTTTATAAATTTTCTTTTGAGCCGATAAGGGTAAAAGGAAAATTTAAATTTTTTGGGGAAAAAATCCTTTAAACCAAAAAAAAAAAAAACCCAGAAAATCATGAAAATTTTTTTACGAGCCAAGGGAAAATTTAAATGTACGAAAAAAGATGAAAAAAAGCCTGAAAAGGGAAAACATTTTCCTGTCGGCTGGAATTTGGGCCCCCAGGGGAATAGTGGAAAAAATCCCGGGGGGGGCCCCGGGGATGGGGAAAAACCCGGGGGTTGTTTGTTAAGTGCTATTACATTTCCCCAGAAGGGGGCAAAAAAACAAGATGCGAGAATAGGAGACATGCAGAGTCATTTAAGTGGGTGTAGGGTGGGCCCCTAAAAAAAAACTCCCCAGTTTTCACTTGGAAAAAAGGGTCAAAAAGGGGGGGGTCCCTAGAATCACATTTCCCCTGATGGGCGTAGGGAAAAACCCAGTCCCCAAAAAGGGTTTCCTGGGTATTTGGGGAAAAACTTTTTTAAAAGTACATTGTGGGTTATTTTTTTTATAAATTCCTCATGGCTGTTAGTTTAAAGCAAATTTTTCATTTTTAACACATTTTCTGGCTGGGGAAAAATTGGTGTTTGATCACATCCAACCCAAAAAAAGGGGCAAGGTTATTAAATAATCAAACTCCCCTCTTTCTTACCCCAACCTTTAAAACCAAAAGTTGGAAAAAGAATATTCTTTTTAAAATTTTATTTTTTTCCCAAAAAAAACCCCCCCCTATTTTAAACCTAACAATTTAACCCAAAAATCTTTCCCCCTTTTATTGGTAGGTTTTCCCTTTTACTGACATTGGGAAAAAATAAAATGGTTTTTTGATGTGTTCCCCCCCCTGTTTTCTTTTTAAATTTTTTGTATTAAACGTTTTTAAAACCAGAAAGTTTAGAGACACATTTTTTTCCCATACAGCTGCCAGGCCACAAAAATTTGGGGAAACCCCTGGATTAGAGTAGGGAAAATTTTTGCCTATCCAAAGTGTTTAAAAGGGGCCCGCGAATGAAAAATAAGGAGAGAGGAAAGGGGTCTAAAAAACACCCTCCCCGTCTTGCTTTCATTTTTTGGGGGGTGTTTTCCCTTCCCCTTTTTTTTTTGGGTGTTTTTTTTGGCCCCTTCCCCTTTTTTACTTTGCAGGGCTTTAGTAAAAATATTGTTTTGGTTTGTGGCATGAATATGTTGTTTTTAGGCGTTTAGTGGTGTTTTTGGGGGAAAAGTTTTGGAAAGCCCCTTTTTGGAATTTTTTTTTTGGGTTTATTTTTATATTGGCTTTTTTCTGTTTTAAAAAAATGCCCAAAAAAAAGGGTTGGAATTTCAAGGGGGGAGGGGGGAAGTAGCCCGTGGGCCCTTGTGAATTACTACAATTTATTTTTAGATATTTTAGGGAGGAAAAAAATTTTTATTGTTTGCGTGGTTTTTTCAGCCCATTACTATTATATTAAAGGAAAAAATTTTTTACAGCTTTCCTTAGTCTAAACCACCTTTGGGGGGACCCCCAATTAATCAGTAGAACGGATTAATTTCATTTTTTATGGGGCCCCATCCACTGCAGAACAAGTGGGGTTTGGCAGGTTTCCCGCCCCCACTCACTTAAAAAGGGGGTTTTTCCAAGAAGTGGGTTCCCCCCTTTCCCCCTTAACAGGCCCCTTGATACCCCCCCTCTTGAACCCCTTGAAAAAACCAATTTTTTGGGGGGCTTTTTTTTCTTTTTTTGTTTAAAAAAAACAAGTAGCCCCCTCTGCGGGTGTCATCGTCCACCTTTCCCTGCACGTTCCTGATATCAGGTTTTTTGTAGTTTGGGGCAAACATTGTTTTGTAAATTTTTACAGAAGAAAAAATGTATTTTGTGCACAAGCTATATGCGTTTTATTTTATTTTAAAATTTTCTCAGGGGGTGAGAAGATGAGCTCAGCAGGCCCCCCCCCCCCCTTCCCCCCTTTTTTATTCCTTTAAAAGCGGATGAAGGGGGGAGAAAGTTTGGGGGCTGGGCGGGTTTGGGAGCGTTTTACCCTGGTTTTAACCCCAGTTAAATTTTCATTACAACCAGTGGGATTCTCTTTTACCCAAAAAAAAACAAAATCTTTTCTCCCCCAGTCCCTTTAAAAATCGTTTTATGTTCCCTGCCATCAGATAAGGGGGTGAAAACAACGCAAACTCGCGGGGCCGTTTTGTGGGCCCCTCAGCTCCTGGGGCGTGTCTAAAAGTAAAGTTTAGGGGAAAAAAAGGGCATGTAAGGAAGGCTGTAGCTCTCAGAGGTTCCCTTTTTTTTTATGACATATATTTAGAAAAGTGAATTTTAAAAAACCCCATTTTGGAGGATTTCCCCCGTCAACATTAGATCATGGCAAAAAACCCCCCTTTTAAAACAGCTGTGCTGTGTTTTTTGGTTTCAGAAGCACTTTTTATTTGGTATTTTCTGTTTTCCCGGACAGTAAAGGTATTTTTGGCAAGTGCCCCTGCCCCCTTTTTTACTGTTTATTGGGGGGGTTTTCCGGGTGAGGGCTTTTTTATTAACCCCCCCCCCCCAAATTAAAAAATTAAAATTGGAGGAAATTTATAAAGGGTAGGGTTAGTGTCTTTTTTTAAGCATTAAAAAAAACCAAAAATCTGTTCCAAACCCCTTTCCCCCCCATCCCCCTCATCAAAACTTCTCCCTTCTTTGGTCATTTTTTGGTTAGCATCCTGTTCCAACCAGTTTGAGGGCCCTTTTTTTTCAAAAAACCCCCTTGTTTGTCTGATTGTATCTTGGCATTGGGCTCAGCTTTTTTTTCCCGATCACATCTGTTTTCCCCCCCAGGGCTTTTTTTGGGCCCCTTTTATGCTGTTTTCAAAGGAAAAAATTTTATGGGCCCAGACCTCTGCCGGTCTAACCATAATTCCTGTCTACTGTTCTAGTACCCTATTTTGTTGTCACCTAGTTGCTAACGGAGACTACTCTGGGACGTAACAACCTGTAAATTCACTGTGACAAAGTTCACACCTCATTGCAGAAGTTATGAGTGGAAAAAAAACCTTTAATCTCTGTTTGTGGTTGAGCCTTATCTAAAATCTGTAACCCAGGGGACCCACACAGTCTCTGCTGCCCTTGTGACAACACCCATATGAAACGCCATTGACATTCTGTACAAACCCTTTTAAGGGGTTTTCTCTACACGTTAATTAGCTTTTAACATATAGGGAAAGGTAAATTAAGACTGTTACCAAATATATTGCTGCTTATATTTTGATTTGTTCAGTAGATAAAGAAGACTTTAACTCCTGCTAGTGTACACAAGTTTCTCTTGGTTACTGACCACCTTTTCCTGCTCTTTCTCTTATCTGATTGCTTTAAACAGCTGTCTGACCAGGGTGAGTCACTCACTGCAGAGTCTTATCTCTACCACAGGAGTTTGTTTACCTAAGTTAATGACAAGTTTTAAGCCTGTGTACTACAGTTTCTAAATCTCCAGCAGTCTTCTCACTGTAACAGGCTCAGCCAGGAATAACAAAGCTGATATGCCAATAACTGCTGTAGGACCACCCACAACCTTACCAGGAAGTGCGGGCCTGAAGCTGCATGTAGCTCTATGAACCTGTATGGTGAGAAAACCCTTTTAAGAATGGATTAGTCATGTTCTATGCCATCTGGAAAACGGAAAGAACAAAATCTTGCTTAAGAATAAAGTAATGTTTAATTAGCTATAAAACTGGAATAAAATATATCAAGATGTTTGCAGACATTCTTAGAAACGTTTGGGGATTTCTAATCAGAAAATAAGTGAACATTTTCTCTCAATCAACAGAATGAATTAAATTTCAAGATATAAAAAAAATAATTATCGCCCTGTCAAATCTAAGATCTCCTTATTAGCTGCCTCTGCCAGTTTCCAAAAAGACAACACAAAGTTTCATTCACATGTCAGCATTGCATGCAAAGTTTCCATCTGTTCTCAGAGAATTATCCATTTCTGTGGGGTCTAGGATTAATTACCACTCTTCTCTCCCTCATATCAATTGCATTAATGAAACGGGTCTTCAGATCAGTCCAATTAACCCCACCAGGGTCATTAAATACCCAGATTTCCATTTGGGTAATGGCTAATGTAATTGATCTTCAGATTTAGTGTTGGTTGAAGATAAGTTTTAGAGCATTTAGCGTCCCTTGGGTTTTATAAGCATCATCTGTATTTACTATTAATTCCTTAGATAATACAAGGTCCCCTCAACATTCCTGCAGTGACCCAAGATAAGAATAAGTAGATAAATTGTCAAATAATCCTTAAGGTTTTCTTCCATCTTCTATGTGCTTATTTTAAAATAGTAAAAAGTATTTATAAACTATATTGTCAAAAGATTCTGAGAATCTGGAGAAATCCATGCACACAATGAACAAGGGTCAATACTGGATGCTTGTGATCTACAAGCCTTCAAGAGGCAGTGCATTAAAAACAGACATTACTCGGTCATGCAAATCACTACAGGGGCTCAGAAATACTGCCAAAAATCGTTTTCTGTAAACATAGTTCACTGTGCAATCTACAACTACAACTTGTAGTTCTATCATATAACAAAGAAGCCATATATCAACACAATCCAGAGACGCTTCCCTCTTATCTAGGCCATAGGTCATTTCAAATGGACTGAGACAAAATGGAAAACTGTTCTGTGGTCAGGGCAATCGAAATGTAAAAATTCTTTATGGAAACCACGAATGCTGTGTCCTGTGCAGGGCCGTTCCTAGGCCAAATTGCACTCAGGGCAGGGAGAAACCTCACCCCCCTTTCTGATAACACATTTTCATTTTCTTTATTACACACGGATTTGAATGCACTAACCCCTTTTTTTGATCAGTTATTCTCCTAATATTTTTGCCTTTTTGGGGGAGAATTGTTATTTTTATGTAATTTTACATTACAGGTTTTTTTTGCATTTTCAATAATATTGGTAGTCGACAGGTGTGACTGAAAAAGGTGTATGCCTTTTTGGACATACAACATTGCCACTGTACATTCTACACCCATACTATTATGGTGTGGGAATTAGTCTATGTGTGGGTAAAAAAAAAATCTAATCCCAACCAGTGTTAAGTACATGTCCTATTCATACAGGTATAGAATCTGAATACTGGCGTCTCAGAAGAATCACCTCGGCTGCAGCACCACAATGCTCCGTGAATGAAACCTCTGCTCGGTAGCAAACTAAACTTAATCTCTTTATTAGCAGACTGACACGGTACACGTAGTGCAACCTGACCAGCGCCTTTCGGGCTTGAACACCACAGTAGAATCTGAATGCTGGGACATGTAGTTCCTGGCAGCTGCTATGAAACTAAAAGTACCAGCATGGCACATCAGATATCCTTCAAACTTAAGCATTGTAGCTGCTATAAACTCCGTGGAATAGGCGAAAACCATAGGGTGTATGTTTATACACTACCGTTCAAAAGTTTGGGGTCACCCGGACAATTTTGTGTTTTCCCTGAAAACTCATACTTTTATCAAATGAGTTGCAAAATGAATAGAAATAATGTCCAGACATTGACAAGGTTAGAAATAATGATTTTTATTTGAAATAATAATTTTCTACTTCAAACTTTGCTTTTGTCAAAGAATGCTCCCTTTGCAGCAATTCCAGCATTGCAGACCTTTGGCATTCTAGCTGTTAATTTGCTGAGGTAATCTGGAGCAATTTCACCCCATGCTTCCAGAAGCACCTCCCACAAGTTGGATTGTCTTGATGGGCACTTTTTGCATACCATACGGTCAAACTGCTCCCACAACAGCTCAATGGGGTTGAGATCTGGTGACTGTGCTAGCCACTCCATTACAGATAGAATACCAGCTGCCTTCTTCTTCCCTAAATAGTTCTTGCATCATTTGGAGCTATGCTTTGGGTCTTTGTCCTGTTGCAGGATGAAATTGGCCCCAATCAAGTTCTGTCCACAGGGTATGGCATGGCGTTGCAAAATGGAGTGATAGCCTTCCTTATTCAAAAGCCCTTTTACCTTGTACATATCTCCCACTTTACCAGCACCAAAGCAACCTCAAAACATCACATTACCTCCACCATGCTTCAGATGGCGTCAGGCACTCTCCCAGCATCTTTTCAGTTGTTCTGCGTCTCACAAATGTTCTTCTGTGTGATCCAAACACCTCAAACTTTGATTCGTTTGACCATAACACTTTTTTCCAATCTTCCCCTGTCCAATGTCTGTGTTCTTTAGCCCATATTAATTTTTTCCTTTTATTAGCCAGTGTCAGATATGGCCTGAAGGCCAGCATCCTAGAGTCACCTCTTCACTGTTGACGTAGACACTGGCGTTTTGTGGGTACTATTTAACGAAGCTGCCAGTTGAGGACCTGCTCAGTTGTGCAGCTGGGCCTCCACTTCTCTTTCTACTTTGGTTAGAGACTGTTTGTTCTCTACGCTGAAGGGAGTAGTATACACCGTTGTAGGAAATCTTCAGTATCTTGGCAATTTCTCACATGGAATAGCCTTCTTCTCTCAGAACAAGAATAGACTGTCGTGTTTCAAATGAAAGTTATCTTTTTCTGGCCATTTTACGAGTTCGAACCAACAAATGTAATGCTCCAGATTCTCAACTAGCTCAAAGGAAGGTCAGTTTTATAGCTTCTCTGATCAGCAAAACTGTTTTCAGCTGTGCTTACATACTTGCACAAGGGTTTTCAAATATATTCAATAGCCTTCTTAACAGTTAGCAAAACAATGTACAATTAGAACTTGGGTGTGGTTGTTGGAAAGGGGGGTCTTAACCCTTTTAGATATTTCTTTTTCAACTACGTTGAGCTAGATTGTCATTTACAACATAACAAAGTAAGAATGATTTTGTTCATTTAATTTTTGCTTCTTGAAAAAAAATGGTCCCACCCCTTCTGTGCTAGGCACCCCCCGATTTGGCCCCCCCTGCTTCCCTTGGGGGCCTGGTCCTGTGGATTCATGAAGAGAGGAAAAATTTAGTTTTTATAGCACAATTCTAAAACCTGAATCTCTGACAATATTGGGATACATTAGTTATACTTGCCAACTTTTGAAAATGGGCATCAGGGAGATTCGAAGCCCAAAAAAATTTGTTTGACCTCCTTTTTTGTCGGCCAACCCCCTTTCCAAAATCACGCCACTCAACCTAACTGTGTAAGGCTCGGGGAAAATAAAATTTTGGATTTTGTGCCACCCGGTTTCTGGGGAAATTTGGTAGCTATTTAGCCCCCAGGGAAAAAGGAAATACTGCTAAACTGTGTATGAAAACTAAACATTACATGTCCAAAATTTTTTTCCCCTGCGTGATATAAAGGTGGTAGAAAACCGTGCAAAAGTCTGCAGGGTAAGTATATTACCCCTTACAGTGCCCCTAAGTGGTAGGTGCGTGTCACGGTTGAGACATTTAATGATCAGGCAGTTTTATCCCCGGGGTACCCGAGACTTTTATGACTGGAATTTTTTTTTTTTTCCCTTTTCCTCTATCCCGTCCCGGGCCCCCCTGATTATTTCTCAGGCAGGGGTCATTGCAAAACTTCCACAAAAAGTCTTGAATTCAATTTTTTTCAGCACTTCCCTTCCCCGTGGCCCCCCTTTTAAAACTCTCTGGGGGATTGGGGAGAAGGGTTATGGGAGAAGGTGCGGTGAAAGGTATGGAATGATGGTGGAATGGGGGGATAGGTGGAGCAGAAAAGTTAAGGGGTAAAAAGGGAAAAAATTGAGTAATGGGTGGAGGTGAGAGGACTGTGGGGTAATAGGTGGGAAGGTTATGGGGTGATAGGTGGAATGGAGTGATAGGTGGAGGTGTGAGGACTATGGGTTAATAGGTGGAGATGTTATGGGGGGTTGGCACTAGGATGCATAACACAATGGTGGGGAGTGGTGGGAGAGAGGAGTACAGAGTACAGCTTACAGTCTTGTTGATTGGGGCATAGGACCACTCGCCTGGAGATTATGCTGCAGCTGTGTCTATACCCCCAGAATCATATTGTGCAGGTTGAACTCGATACCCTGCACCCCCAATAGATCAGCCACAGGAATGATCTTCAGGGGATTCAGAAGATGGAGTTTAGTACTGTCATTGTTTTTAATGTTCTTCTATTTATACAGTTTTCCCATTTGGACTATGTCAGACTCATTAGATTATGTCAGACCAACATTGGATTTATTTCTTTAATAAAATGATGAAAGAGGGCTGATGTTTAGGAGTGTTATTTAAATAAAAGTTTTTTTGTGAAAATTGTGTCTAGTTTTATTTTTTTTTCATTTAATTTCAGATTTAGGAATGGTGGTATCTGACAGACGCCTCTTCTTCAGTCGGGCTAGGTGTCAGTCAGCAGTAGTTTTTGTCACCCCAAGGCTTATTCTAACCCTGTGTCGCTATTACCCCAGTACCTAATGCACCAGGGGTACCGGGAAGAGTCGGTAACTGTCATAACTGGACCTGCTAATATGATGGTCCACTTCTGGGGCGGCTGTGGACTGGTATTTTTAGAGTGGGAAAGGACCAGTGTTAATGGACTTTCCTAATCTGATAGTATCAGGCTGCAGCTGTCAGTTTTACCTTGGCTGGTTATGGGAAATGGAGGGGGTCCCACATCATTTATTTTTTCCAAAAATAATTTATTTATTGAGAATCCTAAAGTGGGCAACTCCTGTAATCATTACAGTGGATGCCAAGGTTTAGATTCTCATTAAATAAATAAATTTTTTGAAAAAAACAAAGTGAGGTCCCTCCCATTTCCCATAACTAGCCAGGGTAAAACCAACAGATGCAGCCTGGTACTATCAGAATGAGAAGGTCCATTAACACTGGTCCCTTCCCACTCTAAAAATACCAGCTTGCAGCTGCCCCAAAAGTGGACCATCACATTAGAGGGTCCGCTTCTGACGGTTACCAGCTCTTCCCAGTACCTCTGGTGCATTAGGTACATGGTGTTAGTGTTAACCTTGGGCAACAAGAAACACCACTGGCCGACACAAACAAATTGCACAAAAAAACTTTTATTTAAATAAACACCTGTCGACTACAGCCCTCTTTAACCATTTATTTGAAGAAGATTGATCTGACGTAGTCCACCGAATCCAAAGTAGTCCAAATGGGAACCTGTAAATAAACAAACATTACACACATACATACATATAGGGTGGATGCCCTATCCAGCATCCAGGAAAGCTGGGTGACACTCATCGCCCACAGATAAAATCCAGCTTTCCATTATAGGAAAACCGGGTGCCACCTTTGGGGGATCGAGTGTCGCCCAGCTTTCCTGGATGCTGAATAGGTTATTGCCCTAGGCAATCCTCAGAGTCTGTCCCCTGTGGTCTGCTTCTGCCCCCCTGCAATAGCCAGAGACAGAACACAGAGGACAGGAGCAAGGGACAGGAGACAAGGCGGCAACTTCTACCCCTTGTGGCCTGTCTTCTGGCCTTGCAACTGCCAAGACAGATCGCAGGGGGCAGGAAACAAGGAGAAACTCCTGACCCCTGCGGCCCCTGGAAACAGTTCGCAAGGGGCAGGAGACAGGGAGCAGAGGGCAACTTCTACCCCCTGTTGCCTGTCTCCTCACTCAAATACACATACACCCCTCCCCCGCACACTCAGATACACACTCACACGCCTCCCCCACACACAACCTCCGGTAATGTACTCACCTGTCTCGCTGTGGAGCTGCTGGTAGTCTGCATCGTCACTCGGTACTCAACCCGGGAGAGTTAGCAAGAATGACATTAGTGCATACAGACTTTTAGTAACACACAAGGGAAATGGGGAAACCTCAGGGATGGTGGGCCCCTGTGCATAGCAGGCCTGGTGATGCTTTAAGGGAGAAAGAGAGACAGAGTGCAAGTGTCATGTGCAATTGTACAGTTATGTACAGGAACCATAGACTGGACCCCAGGAATCAACTCCACAGTCTTATATTGAGTGCCAATGACATGGGCAGATAGCGGATTCTGATTCCGGAGTCGCGCTGATACGCGCATACTTTCACGATGCGCAGGGGGGCGGTAGCCCGCCGGCCCCAATGACATTCATTACTAATAATAATAACTGACATGTTATTTATCTCCCCATGTGTACAATATGATCGTATTGTACGAGTGGGGAAAGGAGACGTAATCCATAGTTCTCTCTTTGACTCTATGAACATACCCTGAAGGTTTTAGAACAACATATGTTACCATCCAGACAATGTCTCTTTCTGAGAATACGTTGCATATTTTAGCAAGACCGTACTAAACCACATATTGCATCTATTACAACAGCATAGCTTTGATAAAGAACTTTCAAACCAATAGAAAACATTTGGTACAACCAAACCAAAAATCCCTACCCAAAACTGTTGAGCCGAATTCTACATCAGTTGGACACCATGCCTCTTTCAAAACTCCAGCAATTGGTCTCCACACTTCCCAGACATTTGCAGACTGTTGTAAGAAGAAGAGGAGATACTATACAATGGTACACATGTCCAAACTTTGTTGGAGTGCTACCATCAATTTTTCAAATGAAATGTAAAAATGTTTAACTTTCAACTTTTGATACTGCTGTATGCTCTGTTATGAATGAAAAACGGTCATAAGAGGATTCCATATCATTGCATTCTTGTTTTCTTTACAATTTACTCAACATCCCAACTTTTGAGTTGGAGTTCAGGACATAAATTAAAGGGATTTGATCATTACACTCTTTCGCAGACTTGAGCTGTTTCTGTCTATTACAGCTTCAAATTCAGGGGCAAGTCTCTCCTCCCAGTAGGTGGGTCTCTCCTCCCAGTGGACGCGTCTCCCCTCACTGAAGATTTGTGACATCATCATTCTGTGTGAAGCAGTGGAAGGGATAGGATGTCAGAACTCTACAGACATGCGAACTGACCATTGCAGGAGGTCTGGAGAGCTGTGATATTCTCTCCCTTCCACTGCTCCCACAGAATGCAGAGCTGTCACCTCCCTCCACAGGCTCCTTGTAACCAGAACACCCGTATTGGTGTAAGCAGTTATACATACAGCCCAACCTCCAGAACCAAATGTGTGCACGGCACGCCATCCCGCCCCCGGATGTAGAGCAGAATCAAAAAGGCTGTTATATGGGGGGGGGGGGCACAGGGCATAAGGCTGTGTTATATAATGATATAATGAGAAAGTGAATCTATCAGATAGAGACTGAGTAATTGCCCAGAACCTTTACATACAGCGATCACTGGGAGAAGGGGCATAGAGAAGAGCCGAGACAGCCTTTATTACACAGACAGAGGCAGCTCATCTCACTTTCAATTTCAACAGCTCAGAGGGGAGTAAGCACAGAGTACAGGCAGCCAATCACAGCACAGGGGGTGTGTCACATCCAGGGGGTGTGTCCGAACAGGCTGGATGACATACCAGTCAACCAATCACAGAAAAGGGGGCGTGTCCCATCCACCTGCTGCAGAAATAGCTGTAGATGCACAGATTAGCTCAGATCTGCTATACTAAGTGATTTAGGTAATGCAAACCAATTGCAAAAGTGCTTATTTTAACTGTCCTCATCATTAAAGATATGATCTTTATAGCGAGAAAACCCCTTTAAACTCAACAGTAAACTCCCATAGCACGCAGATCATGCTAATGTAAAGGTTACAAATGGTCTGACATGACACTTGGTTGTCTCTCACCTCCCTTAAATGTACCTGGAGTTGTGTGACATTCATCATCCGGCTCTACAGGGCATTGTTTACAATGAAGCAGTCATCAGTGTGTGATGTAGTGAAAAGACGTCCACTTCTTTCTGTGACTCTTCCAGTCTCTCTGTATCTCTGATACAACCTGCTGATGACACTCTGTAACACTTTAAGCTTCATGGCCACTTCCATCTGAGAGCATCCTGCTTGAAGCCTTGCAATGGTGAGGTGCCGTTGATCAATTGTAAGGTGTTGTCTTGGTCTCATGTTGCCCAAATATGAACAGCATGACGAGGAGGACTGTTTAAATTCGAATCAAATTGATCCCTTAAATTTATTGGGTGATTCATTGATCAAACACCTGTTGTCAATTTTTCCATTAAGCTTCTTGTTAGAGATCAGCAAGTTGTGCAAAAAATACTGAAACACTGAACAGTTGGACATGTGCATTCTAAAGTAAGAGATGGTCTCATTTAGTGCATTTGAACACATTTTCAAGAACTTTTATGTTCATTCTGAAGTTTCAACTAAAAGCCAAATATCCCTAACTTTTTGTGAGCACTGTATGTTCTCTTGACGTGCATCTGTTACACCTTCAGAGTTCACATGTTTCTTCCCACACAAGACTATGGCATGTCAGTGACCTTTTCCAGCAGATACAGTACGTGATCAGTCATGAACAGTCACTCATTGTTAAAGCTGATGATGGAAAACATAAAAGGTGGTATAGTATGTTTTGGTCACTTTTGCATTTTGTCATTGCTCTCACCCCTACACGTAGCATGAGGTGGTGTCTACAACCCACAGAAGTTGCACAGGTAGTGCAGCTCATTCAGGATGGCACATCAATGCGAGCTGTGTCAAGAAGGTTAGCTGTGTCCGTCAGCACAGTGTCCAGATCATGGAACAGATATCAGGAGACGTGGAGGGGACCGTAGGAGCACAACAACCCAGCAGCAGGACCGCTATCTCCTCCTTTGTGCAAGGAGGAACAGGAGGAGCAGTGCTAGAATCCTGCAAAATTACCTCCAGCAGCCACTAATATCCATGTATTAGCTCAGACTGTCAGAAATAGACTCCATGAGAGTGGTATGAGGGCCCGACTCCCGCTCTGTTTGTTCCGTCAATTCAATCTTGCCAGCCAAACACAAAAAAAAAAACAATCACCTGACTGAGCAGGCTTAAATTAAGCCAGGTGAATCTGGCCCGGACCCATGGGAGTAGTCATCCCACTCTGCACTTAGTCTGCTCCATTAAAGAATCAGCCCAGCATGGCTGATACCAACAGCCATACTACACTACCACGGTGACAGTAACCTAGTGTTACCATCATAAAAACTGCTGTTTCTACTTCACCAAGAGTAGATACTTGGGTGACCACAATGTGTAGTCCACAATGACTCCTTGAACCTACAGACATATATCCATACAGTTAGGTCCATATACATTTGGACACTGACACAAAATTTGTTTTTTGTACCTGTTTACTGTTATAGTTCTATAATGGACTTGGACATAAAGTACAGACTTTCAGCTTTCATTTGAGGGCATCCACATTAAAATTGGATCAAGGATTTAGGATTTTCAGCTCCTTAACATGTGCCACCCTGTTTTTATAGGGACTAAAAGTAATTGAACAAATTAAATAATTGTAAATAAAATGTTAATTTCTAATACTTGGTTGAAATCCCCTTGTTGGCTATGACTGCCTGAAGTCTTGAACTCATGGACTTCACCAGACGCTGGGTTTCCTCCTTTTTAATGCTCTGCATCAGTTTTCAGTTGCTGTTTGTCTGTGGGCCTTTAATAAATTCCTGGGTTGCTTTGGCTTTATGTTTAGGGTCATTGCCCATGTGTATTATGAAACGGCCACGAATCAGTTTGGCTGCATTTGGCTGGATTTGAGCACACAGTATGTCTCTGAATAACCGGCTGCTTCTGTCCTGTGTCACATCATCAATAAACACTAATGACCAAGTGCCACTGGCAGTCATGCATGGCCAAGCCACCACACTGCCTCTGCCGTGTTTTACAGATGATGTGGTATGCTTTGGATCACAAGCTGTACCACACCTTGATCTTGGTTGATCTTAGTTTCATCTGTCCGAAGAATGTTCTTCGAGAACTGTGCTGGCTTTTTAGATGCTTTTTAGCAAAGTCCAATCTAGCCTTTTAATTGTTGGGACTTTTGAGTGGCTTGCACCGTGCAATGAACCCTCTGCATTTACTTTCATTTACTTTCATGCAGTCTTCTCTTTATGGTAGTTTTGGATATTGATACGCCTACATCCAGGAGAGTATTCAGAGACATACTGGGTGTTCAAATCCAGCTAAATGCAGCCAAACTGATTGGTCGGCGACCAAAACATAAAGCCAAAGCAACCCAGGAGTTTTTTTAAAGCAAAGAAGTGGAATATTCTTGAATGGTCAAGTCAGTCATCTGATCTCAACCCAATTGAGTATGCATTTCACTTGTTAAAGACTAAGGGCCACATGTATGAAAACTGTCTAGGTCCAAAACTCACTTTGTTGTCCATAGCAACCTATCAGAGCACCCTCTCATTTTTCCAGAGCACTATATGAAATGAGAGGGGAGCTCTGATTGGTTGCTATGGGTAATTATATCCATTTAGTACCCCATAAAATTAATAACATTACACACCATAACCCCTTAAATTAATTATACATGATTTACCCCATAAACTTAATTATATTACACACTTGGTGGTCTTGGGGACTAAGAGGGTAAATTTAAAGATCCTTGGTAGTGTATGGATTAATTTAAGGATGCTTCAAGATCTGGGGTAGCAAAGGGGTTAATGCAAGAATCCATAGTGATCTAGCACAGTGAAAGGATTAAAGAATGAATCTCTATTAGTAGGCAGTGAAAGGGTTTATGCTGAATGTCTAATAGTCTACAACTGTGAAGGGGTTAATGTAAGTACAGTACTCCTGGTATAAGGCATCTGAGCGTTTAATGTAATTATCCCTGGTGATCTAGGGCAGTGAAGGCGTTAATCTAAGGATTTGTGGTGTAGGACAGTATAGGGATTAATGAATGCATCTCTGGTGGTCTAGGGCAGTAGAGGGGTTAATGTCATTATTCCTGGTGAAAGGCAATGGAAGGGTTAATGTTACATACCTAAAGTCTTGTAGTTATTCACATCTTCAGGTTCCAGAAGTTGTCCCAGCTGTTAATGCCTGTTTCTTCCTTGTACTGATTATAGATGAGTTCAGGGAGGATGGAGAGCACTGTGCCATTGTCACTGTATAACTCCACAATGCTCTCTATAATCAGGCAGCGGGATATATGGGATGAACAAGGATCTCATGATCTGAAACACATAAGCACTATTCACTATGAAGTGCTATGTCTGACTAGTCTTTTAATGTATTTTTCATTAAAGAATTATATGGGCTTGATTTTCAAAAGCTGCAACTTTAAACTATGTCACTGATTGTTTTGCTATACAAACTCTATGGTATGTAATATTAGGGTAAAGCATACAAAGGTGGAACCAATTTTTGCCAACTAGATTAGGTCAATGTAATCAAAACACAAAGACCAGATGTCGTAAACTCAGGATTCCTTGACCCCTTAAGCCAAACACCTGAAAATTACTTACTGACCAGCACATTTTTTTTGTTTTTGCTTCCTTGCGTTTCAACAGTTGTAACCTTTTATTTTTTCAATGATGCAGTTGGATGAGGCCTCGTTTTATTTGGGACAAGTTGTACTTTTTGGAGAATAGTTTAAGTTCACTTATAAATTATTGCAGAATTTTTTTCACGTTTTTATTTTTTTTATTTTTATTTTTTACACCATACACATTTCACACTTTTAATTCTACACGTTATTACAGTCGTGTGGATGCCTAGTATTTGTAGGTTTTTGGGTTTTTTTCTGTAATGTAGGTACAATAATTTTTTTTATTAAATATTTATTTTTATTTTATTATTTATTTTATTTATTTTGTATACACTTTTTTTATTTTTTTACTTTTCTTTTTAAATCCCATGAAGGGATAACTGTTTTACATTTTTTTCACTTGGTAATGTATTATAATATTCATATATGCTAATACATTATAATCTGTCTAAGTTTGACACAGGCAGTGATCAGGGCAGCACACAGTGTGCCGTGACTGCAGGCTTGTTACACAGACAGCCCTGGGGCTACTCTAAGTTCCCAGGGCTCACTGTGCAGCCATTCCCCGAGCTCTGTGGTCTCTGGAGTCCCGATCACCCGACAAAGTAGGGGAAAGCCCTTTGATTATGCTGCGGTCAGTGAACATGACAATTTTAAATGGTTAAGTGATGGGGAGCAGAGGTTTTCATCCGCTTTCTGGCGGTAGCAGAGACTGCACTGGGAACAGAGCTGTGAAGTACAGCTCCCTTCTCATTGCTGCTGCGGTGCCTGGAGCCGCAAACCCTGACATCTTGTGACGTCGCTGCAGACGAACAACCTGAAATGCCCAACGTCATAAGACAGAGGAAGGTCAATAAGGGGTTAAAGCAGTGGTCTGCAAAGTGTGTCTCTCCAGCTGTTGGGAAACTACAACTCCTATCAAGCATTTATATAATCTATATCAGTGGGCGTGATGGGAGTTGTAGTTTTGGAACAGCTGGAGAGACGCACTTTGTAGACCACTGCCTTAAATAGCTCAGTTCAGTTAGGGTGTTTTCACACAGTGTGTTATTGATATGATTTTTGCAGAAATACAAAGCAATGAATGATGTCAAAGCACCCTTATTTTAGTACCTCTGTTTGTCATATTAATAGATATACCTTATAAATGCCTAACGTGTTAATTAAAGGGGTTAACACAGTAAAAATGTATCACTTATCGACAGGATAGACTGATAAAAAAATTGGGCTTTGGGTTTCCTGTGTAGCCTCTGTCAACCCCAGCAGCGCCTTTCCCTTAGTGCTATTGACCATTAAACCCCAACACCCATCTTTAAGAATCCACGGAGAATCAATTGGAAATTGGCCACAGCAGCCTTTTTATTTAAACAAAAATATTAAAAAAACGTAATTTAATGGAAAATACCCCAAATACCATAGCCCAAAGAGCCTGTAGACAAAGCTTGGGGCGGGTCCTTTGGGGCCCGAAACCTTGAACATTACAACCCTGGGAAGCTTTCCTCTTTCCCCTTTTTTTTCCCCCACCCCTCCCCCGGTTCAGGGCACCAAACCCACTGGGGTACGCATTCTACTGCCCCCAAAGGACGACCCCTGGGGGCCCCAATCTTCCCACTCCACCCCACCTTTTGGGGAAGTGACCCTATCCCCCACTATTTCCAAGACCCCAAGGACCAAAACCGCCCCCCGTGCGACCCCTGGACCCCTATCAAATCCCTCGCCCACACACCCGTCCTCCATAAATTTTTACCAACCATCCCCCCCTAATCCAAAAAAAAGGGGGGGGGGGGGATGCGCTTGTACGTCCCCGGTTGCTCCCGCGGGCGGGGTCGGTTATAAACGGCCCCACCCGCCGCCGCGTTGATCCCCCACAGAAACCCCCGGCCTAGTCGGGACGTCGCGCCCGATCTGGCCTCCCAAAACTAAAACCCGGGTTAGACGGCGGGGGTATGGGGGGCCCTCCCCTTAAAGGGGCGGGCCCCCCCCATGCCCGGCCCCGGATTGACCCTCAGCAGGCATCCTTAGTGCTTTGCCCAAATTTAACCCCAAACCATACTTTAATGAATCCCGGAGACATCAAACTGGATAAATTGGCACAGGCCATTTTATTTAACACACAAGTTTTAAAAACAGTACATGCCAAGAGTAATATCCAAAAAAACCATAGCCCAAGGCCCCATAGTAAAAAAGTTGGGGTGAGGCCCTTGGGCCGAAACCCTTTAAACCATACAGCCTGGCGAAAGATTCCTTTTTCCCCCATTTTTTTCCCCCCCACCCCGTCACCCCCGGCTTCGGGCCCCAAAAGCCCCCTAGGCGGCTACGCATTCCATCACCCTCCAAGGAGAGCCCTGTGGAGCCAATCTTCCCCAAAAGCCGGTCCATCACCAATTGGGAGCAAGCTGACCCTGACTCCCCCTCCTTTCCCAACTCCAAGGACCCAACCCCCTTGTAGCGACCAGGTTTTCCTCTGGGCGGGCCCCCAACAGCCCCAAGCCCTTTTTTTCCAATCCTTCTGGATATCAAAAGCCCAAAAATTTTACCCCTCCCGGTTAGTGGACGCCGCCCCTCCCCAAAAAATTTCCCCATCACCCAATTTCCCGTCTCTTGGCCCCCCAAAACCCCTTTCCCTAATAAAAAAGATGCCACGCTTTTTTCCTTTAAATGCGCGCTCATTAATATGCGTTAAATCCGAGCCTCCAAGTAACCTGGGAACTATATCCGCCCAACCCCGTAACCAACCCCCGGTTTCTGGTCCAATTTCAGGAAATATGCCGGTTTCCCCTTAATTTCCTGTTTGGCGATGCCAAATCTTACCCGGCGGGAAAAACTCCACTCCGGTCCCTGCCCCAGGGACGAAGCGGGGAAAATCCCGGATAACTTGACTCCATTGGAGGCCCCGTTCCCAATCCACCAAATCACGCCAAGTTCGGGAAATCCCCCAGTTGTCGACCATTGACGCCGCTGCTCTTTCCGCTCCCCAGTGCACAAAAGAATGGCCAAAACCCAGAGTACGTGCCCTAGAATAAAAACAAGAAAAAAGAACAAAAAACATCTATAACCGCCCAGAAAAACTACTGGAGAGAGGGATATTACCCCCCCCCCCCCACTATTTAGGGAACAACCGGGGCCAAATGAGGGCGGGATACGTTCGTTGTTCATTACCAATCTCCAAAAACTGCCCCGATCAAACCCCAACTCGCGAATGTGAAGGATCTAACCCCAATTTCCTAAAAACATGTAAAGATGGTGAAATTGGAAAGTGAAAAAAAAAATCCCATCTGATGTACGCAAGGGGCCCTGTCCCCCTTCATGCGGAAAGTACCCATGAAAAGCAAACCGGGCACTTTTGGAGTTTTAAAACCTCACCCAAAAAAAACGTCCCCCCCCACCGCTTGATCTTTTTTTGCCCGCTTACCCGGATGAAAAAACCCCCCGCCGGGGCGCTCCCGTTTCCCCGCTGTAAACCCCCTACTCCCCTCTGCTTGGACAGCCCAAAATTCTCCTTCTCAAAAGCTTTTAAACCCAAAGGCTTGACCTGACATGAACCGTGAAAAACCCTTTAGAAAACTACCAAAACCCCCTTTCGAAAAACACACATGACAATAAGGACTAAAAAGAGCAGCCCCTTTTTCCCCCTTGGGACAAACGGGCCAACCCGCAACCTGTTCCCACACCCCAAAGATTGCAAAAAGAACCCCTGTCCCTGGGGTACCGAGGACTAAAAAGCCTTTCTGCGGTATAAACCCCAAGGCCCACAATGGCGGGAAACTCCAACCCTGCTGCTGCTTTCGGTGAGCCCCCGAAAACGCTCCCCTGTGAACGAGAAAAGGAGTCAGCTAGATCTTTTTTTTACCCCAGGAAAATGTCGGCTAACCCCCTTTATTTTTAAATTCCAACAACGCTAGTCCCAAAATGGCAAAAACCCAAAACGGAGGAGTAAACCCGAAGGGAGTTAAGGGTGAACCCCCCCCTGTTATCACATTTTTAAACTAAATTTTTCGATTCGCAAAGCGTGCCCCCCAAATTTGACCCCCAAAAAAATATTTGGAAAAGCTCTTTTAGTCCCAAAGTTCTTAAAAAAACTGAACTGAACCATTCTGGCGGCTCGCCCGCACACCACTCCCCTGGCCAGTGGGCCCCCAAAACTAACTCCCGCCGCATCCGTAAAACACCCCGATGTCCCCATTGTAATGGCCTTTTCCAAAAAATGGGGCGCCCGTTTTTTAAAGGGTTTAAAAAAAAAGTCCACCCCTAGATCCCCCCTTCATCCTATGACAACCTCAAAAAATGATGAGGAGCCTTAACCCCCCCGTGCCGGCCATCCCAGCGAAAAAATCCCCGCCCTCGGCATAATCTGGGCAAAATTCAATTTGCGTAAAGACTGCATTTTTTCGTGTCCCTTTTTGATACAATGTTCTGATCCTTTCTCTAAGTCCTAAAATTCTCCCCTTTGGGAAAAGCTTTTATAGTAATGTATCAAAGCCCGGGTTCCAAAAATTGATGAGTGTTGGGCCTCCGTCTTGTCCCGGGGTAGTGGTACCCAAAATGGTTGCCCACCAGCATTGATGCCAAAGCGACCCGCAAAAAACCCCGAGTCCCTGGGCCAATGCATAAAAATGTCTAATAGTGGATAACGAGACAGACCCGACACGTCCCCGTTACCCCCCTTTCCAAAAAGGAATGGGTGTTCAAAAATAGAAGCAGAGATAAAAACCCCCTTGGCAGGCAAGATCAACAAAAAAAGAACCCTCCAAAAAAAACCCAATAACCCTGATCTGGGGTGCACCGGCAACGCCCAAAAAGGGGGATTTAAAATCTGTCTTGGTGGTGCCCCATGACCCAAAAAAAACCTAAGCCTTTTAGTGCCGCGTAAAGGACGTATAGACCAGGAAAAGGTTCCGGGTCGATTCATTACAGAAAAACCCTTTTTTAAAAAATTGGTGATGAAATTAAACTAAATTATTTTGGGTTTTTTTTTTAGGGAAAAACCCCCCTTTAAAGGGGAAACTCCCAAACCCGGGGCACGGAAGGCCCCAAATGGGGCCCCTTCTACCCGTGACATTCCTTATTATTTTCCTTAATCACCCCCGGGGTAAAGAGTGACCCCAGGTTTTTTTAAAAGAAAGGGGACCCCATGTGTGGGTGCCGGGGTCCGAAACCCTCACCAAAAACCTTCTTTTAACAAAAGCCGCCCCCTTTCCGGTACTTTTTTGGTACGGTCCCTCCGGCAGATACGGAGTCGCCCCCCGTGAAAAAAACCCCCCCCCCTTTCCTTTTTGTAAGCAAGCGACGTCCCTGGGAGCGGCGGCAATGAACGCCCTGCTTTTTAAACGGGGGTTCGCCCAAATCTCAATGCTGTGTTAAATGCCCGCAGACCCTCTTTGAAACCTTTTGGGAACCCCCCCCGGAAGACCGGCACCCCCCGCGTCCAGAGGGGGCCAGGTCCCCCCTGAAAGGGTGGCCGTATCGCATGGGCGCCCTAACCTCAACCTAATCCCATATCTTTTGACCCCCCCGAATAGGGTTGACCCCTTTCCGCTGACGAAATTGTTCGTCATATCGAGCCACGGCCCTCCTATCCCCTTGTGCCCCCCGTATAGAATCCGGAACAAAAAGGCCGGGCAGTTTCCCAGCCTTTCCCCAATGACGTTGCAAAATGGCAAACCTGCATCCCAATTTTTTGGAAGGTTTTCGGGATTAATGCCACTTTGTTTTTTCCTCTTCCTCCTTTTACTTTATCCCGCTTCCCCTTTTTTTATGTTGAATTTTCGAGCGGTAACGAGAAAAGATTTTGGAATGTTGCCCAAATCTTTTCCCCCACCTCCTTTTTGAGATGGCACCCCCAAAGGGCCCCCAAAGAACATATTCCCCCCTCTCGCTCGGTATCCATCAAACCCGTCGACCCCTGTTCTGTTGTACCAACGTTCTCCCCCCTCCCCTTCCGCCCGTCCGTGACCGCAAATTTCCCCCCCCTAGTGGGGATGGGAAAAACAAGTATTCGACCCCTAAAAAAGCAGAAACCCCCAGGCTGAGTGGGCGAGGTTGTGTGCTGTCCCCCCCGTACCGGTAGTGTTCAAAAAACCCCGCGCAGGTACTCCTGTGTTGCCCAAATGGCGACCCCCCCCTCGGAGCCAAAAAACCCCTCCCTGCGTGCCTCCCCGCGGTGAAAACTAAAACAGTGCGGACCCACCAGGTGGGGGTGCTGTGAACCCCCCAGCCGCGCTGCCGATCCCCGAAAGACTTTCCCCGACGATCCTTAACCCCCGTCTCCAGTTGCAGAAAAGGGCCCTGAACGCGATCCGGACCCTGTAACTCCGAACGGACTTCCGGTCCCCCCTCCCTGAGGACCCCCCGGTTTGGGCCCCAACTGCCCGACAGGCCCCAACCCCTTGGGGGCCGCCATCCCCCACTTCCCCAAGTCGAGCGCCCTTCCTTTCGGCATCCTCGCACCCTTTCCCCGTTCGTGTTTTCTTACGGGGCCCCCCACCGGTCATGCCAGGGGACCCCCCTCGCCCCGGTATGTATCCGGAGCCCCAGTGACCCCAACTGGACTGTGCTGGCGCCCCGTGTGCTCCCCGGGCCCGCCGCTGGAAAGGATTCTCCGGCGAACGGCACGAGAACGCCCTGCAAGCGCACCCTCCCCCCGGGGGGTCCCCCAGAGGGGCCCAACGGGGCACGGGCCTGGGGGGGCCCAGGGCTCGGCGCTGGGGGGCGAGTCCCGGGCCTTGAGGGAAAAGCAGCTCCCGGGGGGGGAAATAGAGGGCCCCAGGGGCCCGCGGGCGTGAGGTCCGGCGGCAGGCCCAACCACCCCCCCTCCCAGCGCACCCCCCACCGTTGCGTGCCCCGGGGGGGCGCTCTCCATGCCCTTCCAGGGTTGCCGCAGTTCCCCGTTGTCAGCCATTTAACGCCATCCAAGTTCCGGCACTGTGACAGGGGAAAGCCGTAGTAAGATCACTCTGTTTTCAGTGCCCGGTCTGCTCCCGGGGGCCGGGCGGGGGGGCTTATAAAAAGGCTCCACCCCCCAGCGCGCTTGACCCGCCCACCAGTAACCCCCGGCCTACGTCAGCGCTCTTAAAGGAATGAGGTGTATATTCAATAATAAGGCTTTGTTTACACAAGTTGGTCTTAAGGTATGTTCACAAGATGTACCGTGGCGCATACAGTACGCACCACAGTACATCGTGTCTTTAGGGAGCTCGCGCTGATCAGCGCCTATTCGCCGCACGTAATTAACATGTTACGGTATGTTCACACGGAGTAATTTACGAAATTACAGTAATCCATAGTTCTCACAGAGAACTATGGATTACGCCTCCTCTCCCCACTCGTACAATCCGATCGTATTGTACGCACAGGGAGATAAGTAACATATCAATTACTTGCGGCAAATACACGCCGTGAATAATGCATGTCAATGGAGCCGGCGGGCTGCCAGCCCCCCGTGCCGCAGGAGCACATGCTGATCAGCGCGAGCTCCCGAAAGACACGATGTACTGCGGCGCATACTGTACGCGCCGCATTACATCGTGTGAACATACACTTAATCTGGATTTTAGTGTTAAGGCTATGTCTACACTGCATCGGACAAAAAACGGCCTGAAAGCGGACTTTTTTTCTGCAATGCAGGGCCGCGGTTTTTGTCACGCTTTGTGCAAAAACCGTGGTCGCTTCTCGTTTTCCTGACGTCGCCCATACAATAGTATTATATGGGAAGATGGCAAGAAGACGAGAAGCACCGGCGTATTATACAACATGTTGTATAATACGCCGCTGCCGAGAGACGGGCAGAGAAAAGACGAGCTGTGGAGACTGCAGCTCGTCTTTCCCTATTGCCGCCTATGGGGCCGCAAGAATGATCGTATCTGCGGCGCTTTTAAAAAACTAAAAGCGCCGAAGATACGATCGTAATGCTGTGCAGTGTAGACACAGCCTAACATTCCATATCTACTGACAATCACCTCTAATGTAAGTTGATAGGATTTGCACAAACTCTGTTTACACACAAGCTGAACATTTATGGAACATCCAAAGTAGAAAATTGAGGAATTTCTGCCATGGAAAAACACTTTTTATCTGACATATCAGCACACTGTACCTTATCTTGGCCAGTGAGTATTTAAAAGAACACCTGACAAATAAAGACCTCTGCCTACTCAGATTGGCTGCTGTGCATAATACAAGTCTATTACAAATCTACTGAGAGGTTCAAGCATCAAGAATTGATTTTGTTCACAGGAGGGACAGAATGATTAGATAAAGTACATATAACACAGTCGAATCACATTATTATGACCAAAAGCTAATAGCCAGAGGAACAGACAGCAGCTAGACAGGCTGGAAGTGACTCATAAAGTCATGGTAAATAGCAGGTTGTATGGGTGTATGTCATCTGCAGGGATGAATTCATATCCAAATTAGTTGAGTGTCTTCCACATAGATGAGTTGGCTCAAAGAGTGCCACGAAATTATTCCCCAGACCGTAACGCTGCCACCACCAGCTTGTGTTCTTCCAGCAATGGTTGCATGTTCTTTGATGTTTCTCACCTGACCCATCCATGGATTTAGTGAAGCAGAAAACAAGACTCATCAGAGAAGGCAACCCTCAGCCAATCAGCCGAGGTCCAATACTGATTCCGCCATGAAATTTTAGGCGTTTTCAGTCAATGTAACTTTATTAGCAGAAGTGCAGTGACCCACTTCTTCAAAACTCCATACACAATAAGGTTCTTCGAACTGTTGTTTTAAACACACGTCTGGTAGCCCCATGGTTCATTTTACTCCACGGAGTCCTATTGGTAAGCCCTTGAGTACCTTCGTAGCCAACATTCACCTCTTTCCATGTCACTTATTTACAATGGCACCATTTCTCCACTCACAATCTACTTTCACCACAGCAGCAGGCGAACAGTTCTACACAGTTTCAGAAATACTAAAGATCTTGACAAAAGCCAATAATTATCCCTTCTTGCAAATCAATCCTTTTACCCATGATAGCAACAAGGGATATGAGTGCAGACAGCCTATCACAAATTTCATATACCCACCAACCCAGCTCTCAACACATGACTTCCTCCATGAGCTAAAAGCTGCCGACATCAAAAGAATGAAGTGGTCATAATAATATGACTCAACTGTGTATTAAACCAGCAGTGGGAAAAAGAAGACATCCAGTAACTACTGCACATATATTAGACAGTGAGCTTTTGTAAGGGGAAGTGCGAAGGGTCATTTTAATACAGAAAATGGAAAATCTTTGATCTGATGCTTTTAAAGATGAAGAAAAAATCTGGTATCTATCTCGTAGATTAATTTGCCTTTGGGGTCACCTTTTTTGAGGATGGCAGCGTTATGAAACAAGGAAGGAGTATAATTAGGCACAGTAGATAGGTGTCTATGGTCAGCTCTCTTAGGATGACAGCTAAAGGCAGCACATATTCATCTCTGTAAGTAAAGATCACTGCAGACACTGGAAGCTCCATACAGTAACGTATTGTGTGCGAGTTGTGACTGTGTTATTGAAGCAATGGAAGCAATTGTGGAAGATTCTGTTACTTGGAAAAAGTAGGGCCCTGATACGCCTGGTGACCTGAATTATTTACATTTAGGGCAAGAGTGAAAGCGAGAACAAGTAAGCCAATACGAACATAATATTTCCTTGGTCATCTTGCATTATATGTCTAATTTATTTAATAACCACTATTTGGCAGTGGTATAAGGGTATGGATTTTACACACTATGGATTTTACCATGAGCTCCAATGATGATTCTTTTTTTTTAAATCCATGTCAAAATCCATGTTCCATTTATTTAAAAGGAAAATTCGCACCAATTTGAAATGCGTTGGATTTTTCTGTATATGTCACTATACGGGGAAAAAAAAGAAGCAACATGTCATTACACTGATTCTAACCATCACTAAAATGGGCCAAATCCACATCCAAATCCGAGTAGAAAACTGACACTGCAAACTGAAAATTTACAGAAATCCAAAAGTATGCATGCAGTTAAAGACTGAGCCCCCGTACAGGACGTGTATCACTGTACTCTGGCCTGGACTGGCAAACTGTCCCACTGGTTCCTGGCCACTGTGGCAGGCTCAGACTGGCCCACGGTGTGCCCCAAGGTTCATCACGTCTTCTTATCTGTATGCACATCCCTACCTGTGCTGTTGCCTCTTCTATGCTACCAGCCTTAAACACTCTTCCATAGGCTTATGGCCTACAAGATGCTGGAAGATAGGTGAGGTAAGCATTATTTTTAATGTGGATCCTATATAGCTTCCTAACTACTGAGGGGGTCTATATATCTACTTGTTTACTGGGGGACTTATATACCTTCCTACCTACCGAAGAGGCATATAAACCTACCTACCTACTAGGGAACCTGTATACCTATCTACCTAATTGTGGATTTATATATCTACCTATGTACCTACCTACTTAAAGGGGGCCTATATACCTACCTGCCTACTTAATGGGGAGGGGCTATGTACCTACTTACCTACTGGGGGCCTATGTACCTCTTACCTACTTACTTGGGAGTCTATATATCTTCCTTTCTAATGGCCTATTTACTACTTAATAAGAGGGTCTATCTGCCTAACTGGCTTCTACGTAGCACAAAGGTATTGGAAAGACAGAGTCTTTCGGCATCCGTTAAGCAGATTTGGTATTTATTTAGCCATAAGAAAACATAAACCAGATGACTTGTCTTCAGCCGCAACATAAATTTACATAGTCTGTGTGAATGATAGTAATGGAAAAAATTGCCACTAACTTATAGAGAAACTAACATATAGAGAAACCCTCTCTATCAGTGGTCCTCCTGACCTACCACACAGTACCACTCACAGTGCTCAATAAATTGTCTCTTTCTAGTCTGGGAAGACAGAGTCTCTCTCTCAACCTATGTCTGTTGCTTCAATTTACTCTTGGCAGCCAAACACAACCCCCCTCTTCCACCTGACTGAGCAGGCTTAAATTAGGCTAGGTAAACCCGGCCTGGATACAAGGGAGCAGTCATCCCACCCATCACTTAGACTGCTCCAGTAAGGAACCGGCCCAGAATGACTGATAGCAACAGCCATACCAAACTACCAAGGTAACAGTAACCTAGGGTTACTGTCATAAAAACTGCTGGTTCTACTTCATCAATATTAGATATCGGGTAACACATATATGTAGACCACAGTGATTCCTTGAGCCTCCTTACAGTACCTAACAGAGATCTACCTATACCTAGTTTGGGGGTGTACCTACCTACTATACTGGGGAATAAAATACCTTCTATATGGGGACACAAAAGAAGACTATAAATGGGTGCACAAATGGGAGCCCCATAGCTGCCTGGGGGGAATTTTACTGTTTGAAACAGAAGGAGGTCATTATTATCATTTAGTTCACTATGGATATGGCGTTTGAACAGATATAGGGCATAGGAAGGGAGGTGCTGAAAAAGAGAAGACTCTAAGATGTTTGTGTGGTAAATTGTGCAGAGATAAGTCATGACTGGAAGAAGTCATCATGGCGGTCTGGACCAGATAGAAAAGGGACAGTGACTGACTCCCATCAGAGAAGATATGTTTATTTTGCTTCTGTGTTGGATCAGTGCTGTAGTCACTGTCAAGTGATGGTGACCCGAGCTGGAGATCGGACCACTATGTGGTCTCCATATGGCGGTATTGTAGGTTATATTGGAGCATGTATAGTGGCTGTGTACACTTGTCCCTGGTTGTAAAAGTAAGTGCACGCCTGTCCCAGATTCTGTGATTAGGGGTTTTACTTTTTGTTTGTGCTGATGGTGTTGTTTATTTTAGAAAGTTGTAAGTTGTGTGATCAATGCAAAATTTGGAGGCAGATATTGTGTGTGGGTTGGTGGGGGTTTTGTGTCAGGGCGGCTTTTTAGTTCCAGTCCAGGCCTGAATGTTCTTCTTATACTTACCCCCTCCTAGTGAGGATTGGTGATTAAATATTTATTACGGAAGCTAGTTAAATGATAAATTATGTTGGTATTATGCAAACATTATGCAAATATTATACATGTAATAGAAGTTAAGATCCTTTCCCCAATATTTGTGACTGAGATGAGTACACATGAGGAGCAATGCAGTGGATGGGGGATTTATAGTAATAATAATAGGGCATCCAGTTATCTACCTGACACAAGTGACTATTTTCCAGTGGCCTTGCTCTTCAGATTATGATATTTGCTTTATACTGTATTTTACAGTGTCAAAAATCTGATAGTGATCATCTATGTTGGCATGTGAAGATACCTGTCATTCAGCTGAAGGAGTAGATTTAATAAGCATTTGGATACAAGGGAAAAGAGTTAAAGGGGTTGTCTCACTACATTGATTCATCTCACCTCAGTCCTGTTTACTTGGTTACATTTTGAATTTAGGGGCGTGTTTACTGGCTTCCACTAGGCTGCAGTAGAAGCCAGGTCTGTAGCTATAGCAACCAGTGCTGGCAGCCTATCAGGAGAGATAAAACAGGTCTGTAGCTATAGCAACCTGAGGAGCTGATGCAGCCCATACAAGAAGGGATATCTCAGAATAGGTAGGACACCGTTTATGGATATATATTGCAAAGTGACTTGTTTTTTGCAAGATCATTCACATAAAAAAACAATCCTTGTAGTGATACAACTCCTTTAAGTATTCATACCATTATGACATGTTTAAGAGCCTGGATTGAGATATATTTTGGACTTCCTAAACTGCAATCATTTTCTAAAACTGCTCCTCAATGCACTGCAATAAATCTTGTGGTTCGAAATCCATAAACTTTGCAGGTCATCTTAGGGATATGATTTTGACTTTCCAAATGCTAGAAGGCATTATTTGTCAGCCAGTTAGTTCCCATTGCACCACAAAAAGACAATGATAGTAAATCACAAAAATAGATTTATTGGCACATTCGAAAAACCAGAATTGTAATAACCATACAAGCACAAAACCTATAATTAATAATATTGTGCTCAGGTCTAATTCACTCACCCCCTGTATATTTGCAGCCAAACAGTATCCACAAGAACTGCACACACTACTTCGGGTACTTATAGTTCAATTATCTTGCAGTCACACAAGTTAAGACGGTTCACAGTATGATATGAATCATATCAATCAATGAACAGGAAGCCTCCGCCTCTTTAGTCATATATATGGATCCTGTATGAGAGACTGAGGGGTCCTTAGAGAAGATCTTTCACTAACGAGCTTTGTCTTCTGATTATCCATTAAACCCTCCACTCTCACCCTGCATATTCCATTAATCCACCTGCATTATTAATGGTACTGGGAGCAGAGCAGATGGGATGCAGTGTGCCTCCATGTGACCCCCTACTATGTATCCATTGTACTCCTGACTTTTGACACCTTCTGTCTGGCTATGGTAGTCTTACACCCTGAAGGGTAAACCTCATGTTCTGAGGATATATTTAAAGCAGGGAAGTAACAGATCATATTGTGAAGAAAGAATCCGCATGCTGAGTAGCTAGGGGCAGATTATACAGCTATATTCTAGACACCGTTAATTTGTTACATTGCACCATGAATATTCAGTTATATGATAAGGATTCTTTTGAATTTACGCTGCATATTCATAAATGTCCTCCTAATGTAGAGGGCAGGTGTTAAATACATTCTGTAATCTGCTTTATAATTGTTATTTTTAAAATAATTTAACAGTATCTGCTTTACCTATTTGGTTTAAAGTCTGGTGTGTAATCTGTAATCTGTAATTAATATAAAAGGGATACTTCCATCCAAAGTGATGGTGTATTCTAGCAACAGGCCATCAATTTATGAGACGGGAATACCCGTAAAAAGAAACATCTAGACATTGAGACTAGGGATATATGCATATAACCGTATCATGCAACAATATGGCACTGATTCCCAATCTGGCATTTACAGATGCTTCAATGACTTATTTTAGAGGTAGAGATCATAAAAAGATAAGCAAATGCTTTGGAATTACCAGGTTTCTGTATTACTAATAAAATGTTGTTTAGGTAAAGTACGTCCACACGACAATTACAAAACCCTCATTGGATTCTACAGTTGAAAACCATGTTGGATGACGCATTTTTAATATGTATTGTATGTGGATTTTGAAAAAAAATTTCCGGCAGATTCACAGTCATTTTTTTTAATTGAAATTCAACAGATTATTGAACATGTTTTAAAGGAGTTGTCTACTGATCTCTACTGGACTGCAGTGACGAGCTTCTAAGGACATCAGGTCTGTAGCTATAGCGACCAGCGTTGGCAGAATATCAGGAGAGATCGAACAGGTCTGTAGCTATAGCAACCTGATGAACCCCATACAAGAGGGAATATCTAGGATTCGGAATAGGTAGGATGTTGTGAATGGACACATATTGCAAAGTGACATGTTTTGGCAAGATCTTTAACATAAGAAATCCTTGTAGTCAGACAACCTCTTTAAGTTTTTTGAAAAAACGGCAGGTTTGGAAATCGAGTCATGTGGACAATATCTTGGATTTTCAATTGAGGTTTATGGGGATGGTTTACAGCCAGATTTTTACACTTTTTAAAACCTGAATCCGTATGTAAATCTGACGGGAATCGCTTGTCTTGTGGACGGACCCATACTGACAAACACAATCCAATTAAATTAATAACACAGGAAGGCTGACTTAAATTGGGGCGCATTTCGCAGCGTATTTCGCAGCGTACAGCGCTCTAATACGATGGAAATGCACCCCAGTCATTATGGTAATCCATAGTTCTCATAGATAACTATGGATTACGCCTCCTCTCCCCGCTTGTACAATACAATTGTATTGTACGCGCAGGGAGATAAATGACAGTAATGACAGTCGCCCCCCGAACCCCGATCGGTGCGAGCTCCCGTACACCTGGCGTAATTGCGGGGCGTACTGTACGCCCTGCAATTACTCCTTGTGAACATAGCTAAAATGTCTTTTATTAAACACGTTAAGTAAACATTCACAGGGCTTTCAATTTAATAACCTGTAGATCCCCCTATACAAGCAAGAACCTCCCCAAATGTTTTCTGTAACTACAAATAGGAATCTCACAATGTTGAGGATAAATGTTGGACCATTCATCTGTATTTCTGAAATGCCTTGTGTCCACAACCTTCTCCAGGTCACACCACAGGGTTAAGGTCTGGACCATTCTTAATTTGATTACGTGCTATATGTCATTGCCATATTGCATCACCTAATGTCTTCAGCTTGAAGTCATATTATAAAATGTTTTGATACACCTTTAAATTTATACTTACCTTAATGATTGTAAGTCGTCCAGCCTCAAAGCAGCTTCAGATCATAATGCTCGCTCCTTCACGTTTCCCTGTTTGGAGGAGGTTCTCACCTCTATTCTGTCACTGTTGCGGCCCAGTTTCCCCCATCAGACCCTCATCAATAGCGTCCTGTTCATGGCTGACATGTAACTGGCTTTACAGCGCCTTGCTGTACATACAGACAAATGACTGCTGAGGCCAGTGATTGGTTCACTGTCACATGAGACATAAATGGGACATCATTGGTGAAGGACTGATCGAAAACCCACTTAGAGAACAGATTCAAAACTTTTTAAGGTTAACTACCTATTGAGATCCTTTGCTTTTCCCCAAACCATATTTAGAGACAGTGTTAGCCCAATGGCATGGGAAGGGATGGCGGTCTGCTCCAAACATCACACTTGCTCTGCCTCAGGTCTGTGTGCAGGCCCAGACCCATCGCCTCCTTTTAACTGTATGCACCTCCTAACAGAAGTGTAGCTACAGGGGGTACAGAGGTAGTAGTCGCTACTGGGCCCTGCAGCCTGAAGGGGCCCAAAAGCCACATAGGAAGACACCAGTATTATAATTAGCACATAACAGTTGTGGGGCCCGATTAAACTTTTACATTGGGGCCAAAAAGCTTCAAGTTATGCCTCTGCCTTCTAAGGACATGCATGCCATTGAAGACTATCAGCTCCCTGCCCCATTGACTGATACTGCTATGAGCCAAATGCAAAGCCTACAGCTTACAGGAGTATGTGGCGCGGGAAACGTGATACACCAATGTTATTATGCCTCCTGCCCCACTGTGTCCTATAAGGTATATTTGCACTTGTAGATTGGCAGCGTACACTTGTGAGTGTAAGGCCTCGTTCACACAGCTGATTTAGGCACTGATTTCAGCTGTACTGCGCACCGTATTTGCGCTGCAGTACGGCTGGAATTCGTCCCAGGGGGGAGAAAATGACATGCACATTATTTACGGCGTGTACGCGCCGTGAATAATGAACGTCTATGGGGCCGGCGAGCTGCCGGCCCCGCCCCCACTGCACGGCAGCCGGCGTAGTTGCGGGGCGAAATCCTTCCCCGCCATTACGTCGGCAACATTGCCTAAAAGTGAATTTACCCTGTGATTAGGGGTTTCTCTGCACCACTTTTACTTTCTTACTCATGTTAATGGTGTTGTTTATTTTAGAAAGTAGTGAGGTGTGAAAACTGTATGTGGGCTGGTGAGGAACGGATATTGTATTTATTCCCCAAATATAAAACTCTCACACAGCTCCACGAACAGAAAAGTAAAAAAGTTTTGACTCTTAGGCTATGTCTACACAGCACTGGTTTCTGGTCGGATTTTCGGAATCGCCGATAATCCAACTGTACCCAGTGCCTCATAGACCGCAATGGAAAATCCAAGCTGTAGTCTACACAACACAGATTTCCTACTGTCGGATTTTCTACATAAAACATGTTCTATCTTTCGTCGGATTCCTGTACAGGTAATGTACTGGGCCAGTGGCAAATCTGAAAACTGACCGCGGTTTTTTAGTGCAAACCCATGCCAAAAACCGTGATATGGCGATATTAAAATACCATCAGATTTTCAATGGTATTTTCACATAAGCTGTGTAGACATAGCCTTAAACTATAGTAACATAAAACCTGATTTTTTTAAGCTACGATTATGATTTATGAGTGTGAGGAGGGGCCTGTAAAGAGAGGCAGGGGACTTGAAGAGTGGGGGTGTGGTGTGTAAAATGGGGTGTCAAACTCTGCATCACTCTGTTAGCCATTAATCCAGCATTATAGTGTTTGGGGGGTGGTGAGGTTCAGCTGTTATTCCAGAAAAACTGTGATGTCTCTACATAACTGGCACAGCACTGGTATATTCTTTTAAGAGCACTGCATTACAAAACACTTATTTATAAGAAGACACTTACAAGGCTGAGCCCTATTAAGTGGAGTAACATTGGCAGACGTGTAAAGATTGGGCAATTACACAGAGGATCTGAAAGACTGGAAATTACATTTCTTTTATAAACATTTACACAGTAAAAAGATTTGGCTATATTTCAAGGGCGCACTTCACTGCTGAGTAAAACCACGTGACGTTACTATTATACATCGCCTCTCAACATATCATTGGCATAGCAATATGTGTAATATTCACAGCCAGCAAAATATGAGAACACCAGTTCAAGGTTTAGTCATGCACCATTTTTAGTTGTACAATTCTGTTATATCACTGTGCGCTATGGAAGGCTGATGCCACTATAAAGAATCTGTCAAATGCCTCTGTACAGTGGAAGATCTTTCTGGGTGTTTCTGTCCAACAGAAGTCATTAATGCTATTATAACAGAGCCTGACAGTTTCCTATCATTGTATGCGATGTAGGCAAGCCTCTGTGAGGCTAGAATTAAATCTTCAACGGTGGCTCTGTTAAATCAAAAATTACAGTCAATGAGGTTCCAACATGTTATGCACTTTTTTGCTATGTGGCCTTAAAGGTAATATATATCAGTTTACTCCTTTACAGATGTTATGCTGCAGTGCTAGATCTGAGGACATCAGGAGGTTTTCCCAGAGTACCCACAAGTTATCAAACTCCAGGCTATTCAGCTTTCAAAAAGTCAGCTTAAAGGCGGTACATTACGATGTGTAATGTCAATGGACAGTACAGAAATCTCTTGTATGATCTTTTTACGTAATAGGCCCCTGGCAAATCAGTGCATTGCTCTCGTCCTGCACCATCACTCATGGGATTAAAAATGTAAATTATTGATAAAATGAATTCATATTTATTATTACCTCCAACCATATTAGTCAAAAAGCATCATGTACAGCAAACATGAATGAATTCAGACACTTGGACAATATAACGTGAACTTTATCCACAGCCGTTAATTGCCTCTTGTGAATCTGTTACAATATTCTGCTCCCAGTACATCGTGAGCAATAAAAACAGCTAATTTCCTCAAATTTCACAAATGCAGACATGCTTCCTCTCCACTACAAATTGTAATTTTTCTCCTTCGACCAAGTTAGTAGAAAATTTTGTGGTGGGAAATTACTGCTAAATTCTGTGCATATAGATTAGCATGGGGTCCAAATGATCATGGGGTCTCCAGGCAACTGCTCATGCGTTAAGATGGCACTGCCTATAACCATGGAATTGGGGCATCCTCTACATTTAGAGGAACTACAGCTAGATCTACATCTAGATCATGGATTCTTAACTGTAATATTAAAATGCTGTCCAAAGTCCGACAGTATTGTAACATCGCTGTACCAAGGTTTTTGGGCAAGTTTGCGCTAAAAATCATGGTCAGATTTCAGATTTCCCGATGGCCCAGCACATTGAATGTACAGGAATCCAACTGGTGGCTGGCGGCAGATTGAGAATGTTTTAAAATCCGGCGGATTCCAGAGGATTTTAAAACTGTTTGTAAAAAAAATCTTTGCTGTCTAGACTATAGCACGGATTTTCCATTGATGTCTATGGGGCACTGGTTACCGTCGGATTTTCAACGTATTCTAAATACTGAATCCGCTGTGTTGATATAACATTAGGGTATATTCATACGATGTACTGTGGTGCGTACAGTACGCGCCACAGTACATCGTGTGTTTCGGGAGCTTGCGCTAATATGAGCCGCCGGCCCCATTGACATTCATTACTCACGGCACATATTCGCCGCAAGTAATTGACATGTCACTTATCTCCCAGCGCGTAAAATACGATCATATTGTATGAGCAGGGAGAGGAGGCGTAATCCATAGTTCTCTATGAGAACTATGGATCACCGTAATTATGGAGCGCATCCTGCTCGTATTAGAGTGCAAATATGTGGTGAAAGGCGCGCTGAAATTTGAACATACCCTTAGAGAGACTATTGGACTTGCTGCCTCAAGAGGCTATGACATTTTATTCATTAAAGAGCCTAGATGAAACAATTATTTCTAATTATGGGTACTTGATTCTGGAAGGAATTTTGGGCCTCATTTATCAAAACTGTCTACCACTAAGACTGTCTCTGTTGCCCATAGCAACCAATTTGGGGGCTCCCATTTTTTCCCCTTCCCCTCCCGGGAAAAAAAAATGCTAGTTTGATTAGTTTATGGGAAAAAGGGAGTTTTTTCTATCTTTTTTTGTAAATCCAGCCCTTTATCTCTAATATAGGGTGATTGGTGTCCTTTTGCCTTCCTTTGGATCAACAGCTTTGAATTTAGGATTTGAGTCTTTTTTTTAAGTCTTATGTAACTATATAAACAAGAAGGTTCCCATTCACTGACAGCAAGCAGTCATCTTGAAAACGGTGAGGCTTCTAAACGCCAATGAGGGAAATGAGGAACTTTTTTAAGGTAGTTTGTTGCTGTATAAAAGCAACAAAATTCAGTGCAAGTCAAATCTTTGCACTTTGTGCTGTTCTGGTCATTTTTAAAAGTCCAGCCTTTGAGCTGTGATATGCCTTTTTTTCTTGTTTAGTAATTAATTTCCCCATTTTTCTGTGTTTTTTCTGAAATTGTTATGTAGGGCTTGCAAGAAATTAGGAGCCTTGACGGGGCTTGCGGCGCCTAAGTCCACTGTTTTTAACTAATTATTTTGATTTTTTTCCAGTATGTCAATTTTTTTGCCCAATATATAGGGAGCGAGGAGGGTCTGATTTTGTGTTGGAACCCAAAAAAAGTGCTGGGCAGCCGCCCAAATAAAAAGTAGGGGGCAAATAGGCCTGAGCCAGGGGGTGCACCACACAATCTGCATTAAGGGCCCCCCTTTTGTATCCTTAATTTTAAAAGCAATTATAAAACCCAGAAACCCACCCCCTTCATCATAAAAGGGTGTGTGAGGGGTTGTCTTGTGGGTTTTTTGCATTTGTGCAATCTCCCCAGATTATAGGGCTTTTCTCATACGTGTGAACAGTATAAATTTTAAAATCGTCTAACGGTTCTTTTTTTATGGGGTATTGAGCTACTGTCACAATCATGCCCCTGTTTTTTTTCCCCAAAGTAAAAAGGGGCCAGTGTTGCCTCTTTACTGGGTTCCTTTTCATCCAGCTTTTGAGTGGTATGGCCTTGTTTCTGTGTTTTTTTGAGTAATTAATGTCCCATTTTTTTCTGTGTTTTTTCACTTTTAAAAGTGATGTAAAAAGCGGTGAGGTTTAGTGGGACAGATGTTTATTCCTGCAGCAGATGGATTTACCATAAATTATGGCAGATACTGGCATAGATTATGGTGCTAATCTACATCTGTTTAGTGCTGATAAAGATTTGCTTTTGCCGGTGTACAAACAACGAAAGATAGGTTAGATTAATTAGGAGGTGTGTAGTACAGTGCACTGTACTAAGACAGACGGGGCCTTGGGTTTGTTCCATCCCGTCGGAGGTCCCCTCCATCACAAGTTTTGTTAAAAAAAAAGGAAAAAAATTGCATTTTTTTTTAAAGGATGGACACTACTGAAAAAACCCGTTGGAAAATAAGTCTGTTTACACCTCAATAAGGCCTAAATTGAACCTCTAACACGGGGGAATCAGCTTTTAAGGGGAATGTTTCATATGTGAAAAAATCGCCGCCTTTTTACAGTTTATTCAAAAGGGATTCAGGGTCGTTTTTTTCCCCAGGGTTTACAGTCAGAAACGAGTCCTATTTATTTCTATGTAGTTTTGGACGCAGATCTGCGAATACGACTGTAGAACATGTTCTAAAAATTTTTACAGTGAAAAATTGACCACTGAGAATACACATTCTGGGCCGCAGTATAACCTGTTTAGGCTAAAACTGTTTTTTTTTTCTCATAGGTTCTTGGCAAAAGATGGTTTGACCTAAACTTTATATATTACCTTTTATGAAAATACTTTGAACTGTTGATCACCTTCTCCTCAGCATGCTTAGTTCCATTGGCATCCAGAACGTCGCTCTCTCTTGGTTTAGTGCAAATATGTTCATGGCCATCGGGAATCCATATTGGTAGGGCCCCTTAAGAACAGTTTTAGCTTCATTTTATAGTATTGTCTGTAAGTTTTTTCCCAGCACCCGGGTTCATTACAATGGGTTTTACAGTGTTTAGTGAGAAAACTTTTTAACCCTTTTGCTCATAGCTTTATGTTAGTGAGAAAAACCATGTTTTTTTAATTACTACCTAGCAAAGTTTTGGGGAAATGAGGTACCAGAATTTTTGGCATGTTCATTGGTGAGGGTTTTTTCCATGTTGGGTTTACGCTGAAGAGCGGCCCTCAGAAAAGGGCACTACATGGGGCAAAAATTTAAAAACCATTGACTTATTAAACCCCTTGGTTGCGCAAGCCTATGTTTTAATATATAAACTGGTGAAGAGTGCTGCGAGGTCAGAAGCCTGATGACCTTTGGGCTATAGGGGGATGCCCCGCCGACACAGTGGGAAACCCGGGGATCCCCAAAACCCTCATTGTCGTCTTATTTTTTTTCTCTTGCTACTGTAATCCTTGTTATCGTCCCCACTCTGAAACTCTCCCCTCCCCAATCGTCCTAAGCAGCAGCCGGGCTGTCTTTCTCCCCACCGCTATACTGATGCCTCTACCCTGTGCCGCACTGCACGGGTTGCCCATCCATTACAAAAAAGAAAAACAATATTTTCACCCAAAAAGCTCTCCACAGCGCTGCACCCCCGACCTCTCCCCCCCTCATCTCTGTCTACCAACATCCCCCTCTCCGCTCAGCTACGGACACAAATACAGACCACAACATCCAACCCTCCCATGCCCGTTTTCAAGATTTGCACGTGCTGCCCCCGTTCTCGGGAACATCTACCACGTACCATCAGGCACAACCCCAGCTTTCCAGTTTTAAGAGTGTCCAAAATACATCTTCTTAGGCAGGCCTACCATGATCCCTAATTGCTACCCCCACCTTCTATCAAAAACCATTTCTGTCACCCACACCTAGGGAAAGGGGTGGCGAACTATGGCAGCTGCCCGAGGGGGCACGAGGCCACCTCTGCTGGCACGCATGCCGGGCTGGCCCCCGCTGTTTCCCCGCTTTTTCACCCCGGACACCGCCCCGGGCGGGCCGGCTCCGGGTCACAGTTTGGACCGGGGCCCCTCCGGCGCCCCGGGTCTAGCACAGCGCGAGTCGGAACCGCCGGCACCCTCCGCTGAGGTGCCGCGGGCCCATGCCTACCGGGGCAGGGGGCGCGATGTAATTACATCATCGCGCCGCCCCTGTCCCCGGGGCACAGCCCGTCATGGGTTGCGCCGAGGAGCTGAGGGAGGAACGTCCCCGCGAGGAGAAAATGAAGAGGGGCCGCGGCTCGGAGGAGGTAAGTAAATTAGGTTTTATTTTTTTTGTGAAATATAATACAGGCGGGGGGGAGCGTGCGGGGCATATACGGCGGGGGGAGGGGCAGTCTTATACAGGCGGGGGGAGCTGCAGGCTATATACAGGCGGGGAAAAGCGTGCAGGCTTTTAAACAGGCGGGGGGAGTGTGAAACTATTACAGGGGGGGGACCAGGCTATAACAGGCTGGGGGAGCGGGCAGGCTATTACGGGGGGGAGAGCGCAGGTATTCAGGCTGGGGAGAGCCAGCTATATACAGGCGGGGGGAGAGCGCGGGCCTATACAGGGGGGGGAGCGGCGGGGATATACAGGCTGGGGGAGCGGAGGCTAAAAAGGGTGGGGGGGTGCGGCTAAAAAGGGGGCTGGGGGGGAGCGGCTATAAACGGGGTGGGGAAGCGGGCTATATACAGGTGGGGAGAGCCTATAAAAGGCTGGGGAGTCGGCTATAACAGGGGGGGGAGCGCTGGCTAATACAGAGGGAGAGTGCTAAAAAGGGGCTGGGAGAGCTGCATATACAGGCTGGGAGAGCGGCTATATAAGGCTGGTTGACCCCATCTATATACTGGTGGGTACTGGCTATATACTCGTGGGGAGAGCGGCTATATACTGCTGGGGGAGAGTGACTATATACTGCGGGGGGAGCGGCTATTACAGCGGGTTTGAGCCCATCTATTACGGGTTGGGTTACGGGTTTTAAACTGCTGTGGGAGAGCTGGCTATAAATTACGCTGTGGGGGAGTGGCGCTATACTGCTGGGGGGAGAGCGGCCATACTGCTGTAGGGAAGTTATCTATAACGGGCTGGGGGGAGAACTACTGTTACGATGGTGGGGAGAACTACTGTTAGGGGTAGGGAAGCTATCTTTTTAACTGGCTGGGGGGAGAGCTATCTGTATACTGGCTGGGGGGAAGCTATCTATCTGTATATGGCTGGTGGGGAGAGCATCGTATACTGGCTGGGGGGGAGACTATCTATCTGTATACGGTGTGGGGAGAGCTGTTATCTTATCGGGCGGGTGGGGAGCTACTATCTGTTATGCCTGTGGGGAAGCTATCTACTGTATACTGGCGGGGGAGATATTTACGTAAACTCCCTGGGGGACATAATTCTAATCCCTATTCCCTGAGGGCCCTTAAATTTTTATACCTCCCAAATTGGGGGACCTATACCCCCACCAACTTGGGGAACTTATAAAATTTTATAAGTGGGAGTTCGGGAAAGTGAGGTTTAAATATATTTGTGTCTAAACGCGGGATGAGTGTTGGTCGGAAAAATCACATGAAGGTGTGAACCGGATGGAGAAAAAACCCAAAATGTGAAGATTATGGAAAAACGTCACATGTAGTCACTAAATGTCCTGAAAGAAATCTTTTATATTGGAAAAGTGTAAGGGTTTATTTCAGTAATGTGGGGGTATTATTTACACTATGGGTGACGAGATGTGTGGGTATTATTCAGCCCTTTTGTGGGGGTGATACGTAGCGGTATTTCATCACATTTTTGGTGGTGGTGTTGTGGTATTTTTAGTATATGTGGTGGTGGTGGTGGTTTTTTTGGGGTATTATTCAGTCATTATTTGGTGTTGGTGGTGTTTTGTGGTTTTATCACACTATGTGGGGGTGGGGTGGGGTTTTGTGGTTTTATTCGTCACAGTGGGGTGGGGGTTTTTGTTTTTTTTTTTTTTTTTTTTTTTTTTTTTGGGTGGTATTTTTTTTTTATTTTCTTTTTTTTTTTTTTTTTTTTTTTTTTTTTTTATAGTGGAAGTATGGCAGAGGATGGGCTAGGCGGCTGTCACATCCCTCGTATTAATTTTGTGCGACCCCGCTTCCAAAAGTTCCTTCCGCTTCGTGCTACGTCGGCGGCCTTTGTGGACCTAAGGAATTTTTGGTGCATTTCGGCATCGGTCTCAAAAAGGTTTGCCCTCACTCAAAAATAAAAAGGGGAAAAAAACACAGGGGATTATCTGTATATAATGTACTGTCATGGTGGCAGGTTCACCCGATTTTTTGTAAACCACCCCAAAATTTTTTTAAAAAAGGCTGGGCCCTTGTTAACTCAGCACTCCCCCCTTGTTTCCCCCCGGGCCCCTCTTGATTGTAAGCTCTTGCAGCAGGGCCCCCACACCTTGTGTCTCATCTGTAAGTAGCTTTCAATGTGTAATGTTGCTTTTTTCTTAATTATATCCTCATTGTAAATGCGGGAAAAAGTTGGCGCATATAAATAAATTTTTATTTTATTATTATCCTCGCGTTTGCTTCTCACCGATATCTGGACAGATGACATTCATTCTGGGGGTTGTTCCCATATAATGTGTGGTGTAAGTATTTGTAATCCATATTTTGTGCTTTTCCTTTTGTAATATATAGGGGAAAAGTGTATGCAAAATCAACACTTTTTTTGTAAACTTGAATTATTATAATAAAATAAAGCCTTCTTTTAAAATCGTATCCAACCCCTTTAAAAATTGTCAAAACACATATTCTCACCACCTCTCCCCGCTCCTTAGTGTCTCATTTGCAGGTTTAAAATTTTTCTCCCCCTCTTCTATTGGGGGTTTTCCCCAGGGGTCGGGTTTTTGGTCCTCTCCCTTTACAACTACACAGGCCCCATAGGCAAACCATCAGCAATTTTGGGTTCCATCCACTCTATGTGATGACACCCAATTATACACCTCTTCCCATGACATCACTCATGCCCTGCTACAGAACACCACTGACTGAATGTCCGCTGTCTCTGACATCATGTCCTCCCACTATCTTAAACTGAACCTCACTAAAACAGAACTTCTTGTCATCCCACCATCTACTAACCGACCTTATCCTGCTCTTTCTGTCTCAGTGTGTGGTACCACCATAATTCCTAGGCAGCAGGCCCGCTGTCTTGGGGTTATATTAGAATTCTGATCTGTCCTCCTCTCCCTATATCCAATCCCTTGCCCGCTCCGGTCACCTGCACCTCAAGAACATCTACAGAATCCGTCCATTTCTCACTGTGGAAACAACTCAAATCCTCATTGTGGCCCTTATTCTTTCTTGTTGATTACTAGAACTCCTTACTTATTGGTCTCCCTCTCTGCAGATGCTCCCCTCTCCAATCTGTCCTGAATGCAGCAGCCAAGCTCATCTTTCTTTCCAGACGCTATACTGATGCCTCTACCGTGTGTCAGTCACTGCACTGGTTGCCCATTCAGTACAGGATACAATATAAACTCATCACTCTCACCCATAAAGCTCTCCACAGCGCTGCACCCCTCTATATCTCCTCCCTCATCTCTATCTACCCCCCTGCCCGCTCTCTCCGCTCAGCTACGGACAGCAAACTACAGACCACAACCATCCGGACCTCTCATGCCCGTCTTCAAGATTTCACACGTGCTGCACCCATTCTCTGGAACATCCTACCATGTACCATCAGGCACAATCCTAACTTTCATAGTTTTAAGAGTTCCCTGAAAATACATCTTCCTAGACAGGACTTCCAAGATCCCTAATTGCTAAAACCCACCTTCTATCATACACATTTCTGTCACTCCCTACACGGGGGCACTAACAAGCACTTATCTGTATATAGATGTTTTTAATGTTCCCGGTACCGCTGTATCATCCTTCCTAATCGATATAGATGTACTGTCAGGGTGGCAGGTTCACCCAATTTTTATTTTAACCATCCCATATTAATGAAAAATGGCTGGACCATTGTAAACGTAGCACTTCTCACCCTTCGTCTCCCCATACACTCTTAGGGCGCGTTCCCACTGCACAGGACAAATACCGGCCGGTTTGCCGGCCGGTATTTGTCCTGTTTTGCGCCCGTCCCCACGGCCGCGGGGGGGCGGCTTTTCTCCGCGATGAGCGGAGAACAGCCCTCCCCCCCTCCCATTGAGAAGCACATCTTCCGTCAGGAAACCAGACGGAAGATTGTGCTTCTACAATGTTTTTCCGCCGTACCGCCGGCGACAAAACCGTCTGATGGCAAAACCCGTGCAGTGGGGACTGCTGCACAGGTTTTGCATAGAGCACCATTGTGCTCATTTTCGGCCAGTTTTTCAGGCGGTCTGAAAAACCGGCCGAAAACCCATGCCGTGGGGACATGCCCTTATAGATTGTAAGCTCTTGCGAGCAGGGCCCTCACACCTTGTGTCTGATCTGTAAGTAGCTTTTATTTTGCAATGTCTTTTTGTCTGTAATTATACCCTCTCCATTGTAAAGTGCTGTGGAATTTGTCGGCATTATATAAATAAAGTTTATTATTATTATTATTGCATATTGTCTATTGAAATGAATAGGAATGGTTTACTTTTGGTTTCAGATGATCATTTGAAGTCAGAATCCTCGTGGATAAGTAGTCGTCGTGTGACAGACCCTTAGTCAATTTCTTTCAGAGTCTATTAGAAAGTTACATAACTTTCATCATACAATGAAGCATTATTGATATGACTACCGTAAAATGATGGGATTACCTGCAATCTTATGTTGTGAACTGCAGACTACACGTTGTGACATCACAGTCACTTTTGCTGAATGCAACGAACACGACACCCGATAAACTCAGCTTTACTTTATTTGATGACTGCAACATGAAGTCCCTTTCATGCAATGTGCTTTGTGCAATGTAATCCACATGCTATGGAGCATGTGTTAATATGTAATAGGAGAGCTTCCACATTTATCTACTGTAAAATGTACCAGTGCAAGAAAACCTGGCACCGTCTGTACATCTGCCAATGTGCCTGTGCTCCTGCCCTCTCAGGGAGGACTCTGGAGGGAAAGGGAGGGAGTTCGTGAGAGACTGAGGAAAAAGGGAGGGAGAGAATAAGAGAGAGAGAGTGAGAGAAGGAGAGAGAGGAGGAGCGTATACTGATGCAGTCAGCTTGCAGCATCCTGATACACACACTTATATATATCCACAGCACTGAACCTGCACCCTCCCTCCTTGCTGCAGATTTCTGTATGTGGTGTGAAGAGAGCGTCAGAAGTACCGGCTGCTGTGGCATTGGCACCTGTCTATCCAAATCAGGTAGGGTTTATTGTGCACCATTAGGCTGCAATTAAAGCAAATGTTTGACTTAGCTCTTTTTATCATTATTAGAGGTGTGCACTTAACATTGCGGGGCACCTAGTTTGTTTGTAAATTTTGACTTAAGATTATATCCTTCAATGTAGAAACATTAGAATGGATCAGTTTTAATGCAAGAGGCTAAATAACTGTAGGTGCTCAGGAATGCATATCTTGGCAACATACATCAGGACAGACTGCTGAGTCTATAGCTTAGCCTTAGTAGATATGCTAGCAATAGACAGGGTCTTCAGCATGGCCTTAAGAGAAGCCTCTGCAAGGCAGGACACTTTAGATACCATGGAGGTTTTGCTGCATGGAAGTCGAAAGTCACAACTACGGTTCATAATTTGACAGAAGTATAACAAAGCTGTGACCAATTAGGTGCAAAAAATCTGCTAGAAATTCCAGGCAGGACCATAAGACCCATGTTAGTCTAGTGACTGAGTACTATACACCTGGTTCGGTGGAAGATTCTACATAGAGAAGTATTACTTAATATCTGTGATTGCTTGGTTATTATGGTCTGTAGATTTCTTGGATCAGTAGGAGAAATGAAGTCTATAAACTAAGATTAATACTGAAAATAAAGTAGTATAGGGCATGGGATGTTATGGATCCATAGGTCAATTCTTGTTTCCCTGTCTAATGGGTTCTATCTAAAAACTATATATTGAGCCGGTCTTATGTGTTGATGAAACTGGGTGGACCACTAAAGACAGATAGGAAAGCACAAAAAGAAGTTGAGGGCAAACCTAAGAGATTTAGAAAGATGCAATGAGAATGGAATTAAAGAGTAACATAGTGGATTGTATAACATTATGTCACCTTATAAACCTGACTACAAGGTTCCATCTATAAACTATACATGTTGATGAAACTTGGTGGACCACTAAAGACAGGAAAGCACAAAAGAAGTTGAAGGCAAACTTAAGAGATGTAGGAAGATACAATGAGAACAGAATAAGAGAGTAACATAGTGGATTGTGAAACATTACATCTTCACTCAACCTTATAAACCCATCTGCAAGGTTCTATCTATAAACTATATATTGAGCAGGCCTTACGTGTTGATGAAACTGGGTGGACCACTTGAAGAAGTTGAGGACAAACTTAAGAGATGTAGAAAGATATAAGAAGAACAGAAAAGAAGAGTAACATAGTAGATTGTATAACATTATGTCACCTTATAAACCAGTCTGCAAGGTTCTATCTATAAACTATATATTGAACAGGCCTTACGTGTTGATGAAGCTGGGTGGACCACTAAAGATAGGAAAGCACAAGAAGAAGTTGAGGACAAACTTAAGAGATGTAGGAAGATACCTTAAGAACAGAATAAGAAAGTAATGTAGTGGATAGCTTATTGTCACACCTTTTCTTGACCTTTTAAACCTGTCTAAAAGGTTCCATCTATAACTATATTTTGAGCAGGCCTTTACATGTTGATGATACTGGGTGGACCACTAAAGGAAGATAGGTAAGCTCAAGAAGAATTTGAGGACAAATGTAAGAGAGGTAGAAAGATACAATGAGAACAGAATGAGAGTAGATTGTATATCATCACACCTTAATTCTTGACCTTTTAAACCTGTCTACAAGATGCTCATTTGAGGTTGCAGTGGTGAGTATGGTTTATCACCATATTAACCTAAGGGCATACATTCCCTCTTCTGTGCACTAAATAAAATGCCTACTACAGTGTTGTAATAGTTATCTTTGCACTTACCGCACACACAACCATTTGGTAAAGTAGTGTAGGATATTGTAAATGACAGCCATTCAGTGGTTCTTAAATACTCCTGTATTATTCATTTCTAAGTGAAGGCCTAAAGCATTAGTTCCATGTTGGCATACACTTTAATGTACTTTTTCTATTCAAATAGTTGAGAAAGACTTGTCAATAGTAGCAGGCTTATTAGATAGTAAATAAATTCATACTCACATACTTCATACTCACTAAGGTGATGTCAGAACTCAGAAATAAGAGACTTCGAGGAGTTTAATAGTTACTAGACCATTTCGTTTCTGTTTTTGGAACGTGTCTAAAGCACCCACCTCCATCCACAAATGACTTTGGACAATCTTTTAGTAAATGACTTTGCACCATTTTAAAGAGTGATCTCTGACTGTGAATATTGAATCTTCAGACATAAAGGTAATACTTTCCCAAAAAAAAGACAGCCTTCAGTCACAAGCTCCTAATTGAGTGTTCTTCAATCTAAACTTATTAATAGATATGTGATATGCATTCATGGAAGCATCTAGGATCTGCTTTCTATAGCCTCTTGTAGTTTTTCTTTATTCTGCAATGGTTGCACATATGTCAGCTTGTTTGAATTATTCACAGTAATGAACTGTGTCACATGCAGGTCTACACCAATTTGTCTTATTCAACTATTGTATTGTTACAATCGTTTAAATGATTTTATGGATGTTCTTAAAGTTTTTTTTAATATTGTTGTGAATAAACATTTCAGGATTATATTAAAGTCAGCAAAAGTCACAAATAGGAAGACGATATGATAATTCCTAGTAATCCACATTTACACAGTTTATGTGAACTTAAAATAGCCTGCCATAAGCATTGCCATCATAGACTATACATCATAATATAAAATCTGCAGCATAATAGTAAAAGTTTGTTGAATTTTGAATTAGGGACAAGCAAAATAGATGAAGCCTGTGATAGAGGTGCACTGCTATTTTTGTGTTATTATGACAAATACACATGAAAAACACTCCATTCTTTTGTATTTGTGACCCAATATTTTTATTCTGTTTTTTTGTTTATTTGAAAGTAATTTTCAAGGATTTTAAAATACATATTTCATCTGAGCACAATACAGTCATTCAGTTCTTTTGGCCCATGGTTTTTTGACCCATCTGTTGCTGCATACCCTGAGTATGAATAGCCTGGGGTGTTAGACACCACAGTAAAAGCAGTTTAAGAACTGGACAAATACTCAATATAGCTGGCAACTATACAAGTCCTGCACCAGACCACACACATCTGTATGTACGATAGGTTTCTTCTATTATTGATCTATATTTATGACACATAGTACATATAATTGTGTATTAATTTATAGTCACCCACCGGTGCTGCAGTGTCAAATAGTATTATAACACGTGTACGCTGTAAATGAACAGTATGCAGTTTTAGTCATGGCTGGAAGTGGGATCAATGAGATGCAATAGTGTTTGCTATAAAACACAGTGACCCATAGGACTTCTATATTGTAGTCTTATCGACGAATTTATATGGCTCCAAATATGGCATGTACTGAAAATAAGACGAATGAAACTCAAGCGCATGGCAGCAGCAGCAGGATGTTAAAAAGTAATGAACCATGTTTTACAATTTCAGGTTTGTAATTTTTAGTGCCTGAGACACAAGGAAAAATGCATTTTAAATTCTGAAAATGTAAATTTGTTCTCAGGAGTAAGGAAAAAATTGACAGAAGCCAAATAAACAGCATTCCCTGATCAACTGAATCAAAGAGCAAACTTAATTTTAAGAGTGTTTACATTTTGCTGGCAACATGCATATGACTATGACCATGGCATTTCCCCTATGATCGTCAACTATCCAGTGACAAAAACGGTGTGTGGCTCTCAGTCACAAACCATTGCTTGCTATTTATGATTTAAGGCCTGATATAAATTATGACAATGCATGGACCATGTATTATGATCAGAAATGTTGACAATGATAGATACTACAATAAGTTCATAAATCAACAGGATATTATGTGATTCTTTCCTGTTCTTATACAAAGGAGTATTGTTGGACCCAGACTATAGCTGCTGATGAGAAGTTTTACAGTATATGGAAAGTTTTTTGACATAGTCATTTTACTATTGTACATGAGATTTTCTAAATGACAAAATATTTAAGATATATTATGGTGACCAATTTAAACGACAGTCTCTATGGAATGCCTTAATTGAACCAAATTGATAGGTGCTACACATTTCAAAATTGAGCCTTTAAAAGGGTGCAATGGATGTCGCCATGTGATTACTACACTTCACTAGTGTTTCATGTCAAATTCGGGTCGGATGGAATTTTGGGTAACCAGTCAGTAGCCAGTGGGAAAATCAGGAAACCAATTGACAGTCTTCCCGTTAGTGTAACATACATTTCATTTTTTCCAACCTGACTGGCAAACTTCTTATTGGTTTCCTAATTGGCCAATAGGCTCCCAATTGGTTGCCGAAAATTCTGGTCGGAAAACATCAGTTTGATCCAAATCCAAAGCACAGAGAGCCACAGTAATTCCAATATAAAGTGTTGCAACAACTTCATATTGCATTTCAGAAGACCACTAAGCTGTGTAATAGACCCCAGTGGCTTGTTTCAATTAGGGAATTACAATTTAAATAACACATTCTGAATATTAGATTACGGTACTCTCATTATAGACTCATTTTAAAGTAAATTGTTCAGGGAAATAATCTTGAAAAATCAACAAATTTCAGACTGGTTCTCAGAGCGGCACAATTTAATGCTGGCTATAGACATGAGATAACTGCTAGCCAAATACTCATTCTATGGACAGCTATCCTGTCCCAACAGACACTTCTGCTCTCACTGTGACAGGTTAATATCTTTCTTCCTGCTAAACCCTATATAAATTCCTTAAACATATTTATATTCTAGTCACAAAAACTAGTAAATTTGAAGGAGCCATAGACAATCTTATGTTGATGATGCTTAGTCAATTGTCCTTAGGTATCTGCCATTGGTGGGCCACCAGGCATGTACCATAGACATGTACCATGCCACCAGGCATGTACCATAGAAGTCAAATCTCCAACACAAAAAATACCACCACACCAACCGGCACAAAACCCCATAAAATTTTAATTTAAGGAACATTTAAGCTGCATTACTGGTATCCTTCGTGCATGTATAAATTGGAAGTTTTTAGTGCACACTTTGATCAAATTCTGTAAGCCCACTTACCATGTCAAGATAACCTTATTAGCTGGGAACCTGTCTAGTATTGCCTCTTTTAGGGCCAAAGCCATTATACATTCAGGGCAACAAGCTCCATTAACACTTATTATAAGGACCTGAAGGCAGATGGATGGAGTACATGACCATGATGGAGGCAGCCACTCCTCCAAATGCACAATACAAAAAAGCCAAAAATAAGTAAGCAACATGCAAACACAAGGCCATTAGAACAATAGTTTGCTCCAGTGTCTGTTTCATTTATGTTTGGAGGTGCTGGCTATTTTTTGTGTTTTTACACACTATGGACCAGTAATATATAACAATGTAACACATTTTTTTCAAAAATCTGGGAATAATCTGATTAAATTCTTTTATAAATAAATGTTTGTGGAAAAGTAGCATAGAGGAATCTTAAAATATTAACTGTGCTACTTATGCCCCAATTACATTCCTGTTTTGCACCCCATTCATGGTATCCATCGAGATAACATAAAAATTATCCTGACATGTACTGCCTTATTTTTACCTTATTTAATGAACATGTATTGTTCCAGCATCAGATACAAAAGTGTGGTAAACCCTATAGAAGTTTATGGCTCCGTCACAGCCCTACTGTGGTAATGGTCGGGATATATTTTTAGTTTCCCAACAGATACCATGAATGGGATGCTAAAACGAGGTGTGAATGAGGTACTAATATGGTTCAATTTCTTATACCATCTAGTAAAAGAGTGAAGAAATCAGGCGATACCTTTTAGAGGCTAACTGAGTATATTTGATAGTGAGCTTTCGAGAGGACTATCTCTCTTCTTCAGACATGGTGTCTGAAGAAGAGAGCTAGTTCTCTCGAAAGCTCACTATCAAATATACTCAGTAAGCCTCTAAAAGGTATCGCCTGATTTCTTCACTCTTCTACTACTTTCTATAGCTAACACGGTACAACATTATACTACTTATACCATCTAGCTATTACATGTATAAATCTTGCTTGATGGAAAGAAGCACAAGTTTTCCATGTGGTGTGTCAATTAATGATGAGTAGGTACAGAATAATAGGCAGACTGAAGCTTAAAAAGATAGATATATATATATATATATATATATATTTTATATATATATATATATATTATATTAGTTTATATATATGATATCTTTAGATATCTATCTATCTATATATATAGATATCTATATATATAGATATATATACATGTATATACATATATAGATATATAGAGAGAGACAGAGATGCCTATTTACTGTAATTTTTTGACTATAAAATGCACCTTTAGGTGAAATGGAATAGAGAAAAAAAATGTAACTACATGATATGTTTAAATTTTACTACAATAAGTCCCAGTTCACATCTGCATCAGAGGTTCCATTAGAAGCCTTTGTTGCATATTCTATAAAAACGTATAAGAAAAACAGCAGGCATGCTTCACCCTCTCCCTCTGTCAATCACCTAAATGCCTTGGTTGCTATTAACTATGGCATCTAGGGGGTTACATGGTCAGGATCGGAGCTAGCTCCGATCCCGGCTGTTGCAGTGCAAGCCTGGCTATACATAACACATAGGGCCACATGCATGAAAACTGTCTAGGTCTAAAATTCACTTTGTTGCCCATAGCAACCAATCAGAGCGCCCTCTCATTTTTCAGAGCACTATATGAAATGAAAGGGGCGCTCTGATTGGTTGCTATGTGCAACAAAGTGAATTTTAGACCTAGACAATTTTCATAAATATGGCCCATAATGCAAGCATTTCTGTGGCCACACATCATGACTGCCATGCCAATACAGCGCGCCATGTGGCTACATTCCTGCTGACTCAAATGGGAAGTAGCACATTTATACTATAAGATGCACTAATTTTTTAGCCCCATTATCAGGGGACAAAAAGTGTGTCCTAGAGTATGAAAGATATGACATATATTTATCTAGCCATTTAAATATGTATCTCACTCTTTGCAAATATGAGAAAAAAAATCTATAGTTTACCAATAATCATTAAAACAGCTGAATGAAAACTCCAGGTTGGCAACAATAATAGATTCTTTGACACAAAACATTACCTCCAGTCTTTCCCTATGGGAGAAGTATGGATCAAAGATTTAATAATAATAGTAGTAATAATAATAATACCAATTAAAACTAATGATAATTGGGAGTATCCAAAATAATAAACAACCAAAGTTACTGCTACGAGCAATAATATGCTCAGGTCTCTATGGGAAACTGCAAATAATGGCATGACAGCATGTAACTTGGGGGATCCACAGTGCAGTCTATTATGAATATAAATAAATAATTACATATATATATAATTAAATATATATATATTTATTTATTTGTGTGTGTGTATAGAATAATTTGGCACCACAACAAATCCAAAGATGTTATTTTCTTAAAATTCTACTGTAAGAAAATCATACTACTTTCCAAGTAATTATTAACAGTATCACATATGCACCTACAAATATGCTCATTGAAATACATGCATGCAAAACCTTCAGTATCTCCCTCTGCATTCTATCTTCTCCACAAAGAGCTCACATTTCCAAATGTTTCCACAATGGACATACAACAGTTTAATATTCATCAAGAAATATTACCCACAAATTCCTCATTCCTAAACTTAATCCAATAAGTTTGCATTACTGTATTACTTATTTTACTCTATCATTTTGATAAGTATCAGCAAAGGGAAAAAAAATCCCTAAGTGCAGAATGAAGGCATTCACTTTACCTTATCTTAATCATTTTAAAAGGATACGTTGTAATGTGTCCTACTGAGATTGACTATAATGGGAGGGGGGTACTTTCTGTAGTGTTTGACAGAGAAGATACAGGGTCGAGTGTCATCTATAACTTCAACAAACACTAATGGAAAACCATAAGTCAGACCTGCTCAGCTTTCTCATTACCCACTAAGTAACATCTAGTAATCTCAGATGAGATCATAGAAATTAATTAGGGATGCTCCTTAATGAGATGATGTATGGTGGATAAGTTATAGGTCCAACTAACCCGCAGCTGATATCTTTTATACTGTTCATTAATGCAGATCCATTTAATATTTTTAATCACTTACAGATATTTCATGTCAATTTAGAAATATACATTTTACTGCAGGTCAAAGTTTTCAAAGGCTAATTTGGCAAAGAACAGAGTAATTTTTAAGCACATGACAGCAAAGAATTTAATCTTCTTGATCACTTTTATAAAGAGCAATTAGATTGGCAGATAAAATCTTTTATGCTAAATCAAAGGCTATGAAAGGCTATGCAGAAATGTAATAACTTGGAAGTAGCACAATTGCCTTTTTGCCATTAAAAAGACAACTTAAAATTACCGTTGCACTAATTAAATTAGCACAATATATTAAAATATCAGAATACCCTTCAAGAGACTTAATGTCTCCTTCTGAGCTCAAAAGTACTTGGCAAAAGGGTTGTCACTTGTCTCAGAAATAATTTTTATTGGAGGGAGAAGGAATATCCATGGCACTCACCAACTCTTTATTTGAGCAGCTTGTTATACACAAGGGCAAGCGACGGCCGTTTCGCACACAAACTCGCTTCCCCTAGGCCTTCCTCTAGTTGCTCAAATAAAGAAGATCTTACGAGTTGGGGAGTGCCATGGATATTCCTTCTCCGTCCAGTGTTGATTTGTTGGATCTATCTATTAGTTTCACTGAGCACCACCATTGTCATTTTTGGAAATATGTGTATTTACATGGGAACGCTAGCCATGGATTGAAACTGATGTGTAGCAGTGCTGAAGCTTATTTTTTCTTCTGCCTTGTTTGAAATAATTTTTATATTTGCTGTCTATAGCACCAATATACTCCACAGTACTTTACATACAGTGGGGAAAATAAGTATTTGATACACTGGCAATTTTGCAAGTTTTCCCACCTACAACGAATGGTGACGTCTGTGATTTTTATCGTAGGTACACTTCAACTGTAAGAGACAGAATATGTAAGAAATCCAGGAAATCAAATTGTATAATTTTAAAATACTTAATTAGAATTTTACTGCATGAAATAAGTATGTGATACAATAGAAAAACAGAGCTTTATATTTGGTGCAGAAACCTTTGCTTGCAATTACATGTTTCATGTAGTTCTTGACCAAGATTGCACACACTGCAGCAGGAATTTTGACCCAAACCTCTATACAAATCTTCTCAAGATCTCCCAGGTTTTGGGGCTGTTGCTGGGCTATATTGAGTTTTAGCTTTTTCCAAAGATTTTCAATTGGGTTCAGGTCTGGGGACTGGCTAGGCCACTCCAGGACCTTGAAATGCTTGTTACAGAGCAACTCCTTAGATGCACTTGCTGTGTGTTTTGGTCATTGTCCTGCTGAAAGACTCAACCACGACCCATCTTCAATGCTCTCACTGAGGGAAGGAGGTTGTTGGCCAAAAGCTTGCGATACATGGCCCCACCCATCCTCCCTTCAATACGATGTAGTCGTTCTGTCCCCTTTGCAGGAAAGCACCCCCCAAACAGGTGCAATTTTTACAGGTAATCAGTGCAGTGTAGGAGAGCTTCTTAAAGAAGAACTAACAGGTCTGTGAGAGACAGAATTCTTGTTGGTTGGTAGGTGATCAAATTTAATGCAATAAAATCCAAATCAATTATTTAAAAATCATACATTGTGATTTTCAGGACTTTTTTTCTGTCTCTCACAGTTGAACGGTACCTATTATAAAAATTACAGACCCCTTTTTTGTAGGTGGGGAAACTTGCAAAATCACCACTTTATGAAATAAGGGGCTTACAATCTATCTCTCCAACAACAAATAATAGGACTAATTTCATAGCAATTAACCGGTATGTTTTAGACTGAGAGAGAAAACATAAACTTTATACAATTCATTACAAGAGTGCTGGATCTTTTGCTACTTTGGACTTTGATGCTATAGACCACAACGTGTCTGTGTGCTGAGAATTAAGGTGCAGAACATATCAGCTAGAATAAGAGTTACATGTGCTATGCCTGTGCGGTGAGTACATTTTAACTAACGAATTACATAGGAACCCGATTAACCAATATGTTTTAGAATGTGAGAGAAAACTTAAAAGGAACCCCATGCTAATATGGGAAGAACATATAAATCACATATAAAGTATAAGCATGGAGATATGTTTGGCCAGTCCAGCATATTTACCCTCATTTTCCTTAGCAGTGTAGTGGTCATCTTGAAAGTATGTTTGGAGTCATTATCACATTGGAATACTGCCCTACATCCTAGATTCTGAAAGGAGAGGCTCACGCTCTGCTTTAATATGTCACAGTACATGATGGAATTCATGGTTCCCTCAATGAAGTGTAGCTCCCCACAGCCAGCAGCAGTCATGCTGCCCCAAATCATGACACTCTTACCACCATGCTTGACTGTAGACAAGACACACTTGTCTTTGTACTCCTTAACTGGTTGCCACCACACACACTTGACACCATCTGAACTAAAAAAGTTTATCTTGGTCTCATCAGACAACAGAACATGGTTCCAGTAATCCATGTCGTTATAATGCTTGTCTGCTGCAAATTGTTTGTGGGCTTTCTTGTGTATCATCTTTAGAAGAGGCTTCCTTCTAGGATGACAATCTTTGGAAATGTAGCTGAGCACGTGTACTCAACTTGTTTGGACATCCATGACAACTGAGTGGAACCAGTCTTGTTAAACCGTTGTACGGTCTTGGCCACCATGCTGCAGCTCAGTTTCAGGGTGTTGGCAATCTTCTTATAGCCTAGGTCATATTTATGTAGAGCAACAATTCTTGTTTTCAGATCCTCTGACAGTTTTTTTGCCATGAGATGCCATGTTTAACTTTCAGTGACCAGTATGAGAGAGTGTAAGAGCAATACAACTAAATTTAACAAAACCTACTCCCCATTACTGCCTGAGACCTTGTAACACTAATGAATCACATCACACCATAGAGGTAAAATGTCAACTTGGCCACAATTTTTCCATTTTCACTTAGGAGTGTACTCACTTGTGTTGCCAGTGGTGTAGACATTGATGGCTGTGTGTTGAGTTACTTTGAGGGCACACCAAATTTACACTGTTATACAAGCTGCACACTGACTACTTTACATTGTATCAAAGTGTCATATATTTAGGACGACATGTAAGAACGGGGCTGTACCAGTTATTTGCCATCAAAAAGCTTAAGTAGATCTGTTCTTTAGATGTATAAACAGTCACATTCCAATCTTTGGTGCGGTGTGACACCTTTTAGTGCGCCAAAGATTTGGGGTGTTCTGGGGGTGTCGCACCACATTTGTAGTATTAAACACATTTATGAAATTGGGACGCCAAACCTAGATGCAGAACAGTTGGAGCGGCCAGACCAGGTTAAAGATGGTCTGCCTGAGCCAGACTTGTGGTATTGGCACTACAATGCCCTTGTATGTATGACCTGCAGAAGAACAGGTTCATACATTCTGGCACATTCTACACTGCCTTAAAGCTATTTAGAACTGGCCTGCCAGCGCCAACATTCATACATGGTCTTAGTGTTGGCTTATAAAAAGAAATAATTCATTATTTACAAAAATCTGAGGGACATACTAACTTTTGTGAGATAGTGTAGGCTTATACGATATGAAGAAGGATTTCTGAGCAAAAAAGGAGACAGAAAATTAAACAGAAAGTGAAATGTTATGTGGGTGGGGTAAGCAGGACTTGCACTGACATTTAAGGAGTCCTTTCAGGATTTTTTCTGCGTTTTATTCATAAATATTTCCTCAAATCATATAAACCTACTGTGATCCCTTAAGTTACGATGGCCCTAGGATACAATATTTTAACAATACAACGGTCTTTCCTGGAATATTGTATATTGTGTGATTTCAACAATGTCCCAGACACAGTTCCAACCGATCATCATGAACCTTTTTCTTGTAAAACCCCTGTATTAGTGAATTACATGGAGTGATTGTCAGTCTAGTAGCACCTCTATACAGTACAGTGCGGTACTACATACTCTGTACTTCTCTTTACATGTGCCGGGATGAGAGGCTTCTTCAGGCACCAATTGAGTGTGTCCAATTTTTACATTGTGTATAAAGTACACGATCCAAAGAAGCTCCTGTCCTCCAATAGAAAGTGATTTTCAGCTTCCACCAGCTCTTTCTGGTGTTATATGGGAAGACTTGATTATTACGTATCTGCATAGTTTTCTTTTATTTTTATTTTGCATTATGTTTGGAGACATTTTGGGAGCTCACAACCAATGACCAGTTTTCCATAGAGTTATGGTTTCATCATACAATGGTCATCCTGAAACCAATTAATATTGTATGTTGAGGAACCACTTTATATCACAGGGCTCAGTTTCTCTCCCTCTTTCATAACCAGCTCTCATATAGGGCAGCATAAACCACTTGACAGGATCCATTTCAGTGTAGAACCTAAGTGTAGTGAGGGTTCTACCACCCAAACATTACTGATCTTTCCTACTTTTCTGATAGGCACATAAAAGTCATAATAATTGGCACAGCCCATTTCATAAATGCTTCCTATGAATGGTAATATTGTTTGCTATTAGCAATTAAAAGGGCATGCTGTATTTGTAGCAGTTTCTCCCTAGAGTTTGGATTCCACACATAAATGTTCCTACCTTTATATAGATAGAGAATAGAGAATTTATTTGAGTTATAAATTATTATTTAGCCTGTCACTATGTGCAGTTATTATTAGTCAAAGTGGTCATCTATATACTTCAGAGGTTGTACCAGTTGACCAGATCCACTGCACATCTTCTTTATTAAATTTCCTTGTCGAGCTTGGCCAGTATTGCTGCCAATCATTGTGACTGCCATTACCTAATCACATGAACTCATTTTATAGGATTACTGAAAAATTTAATTTACGCAACCAGCAGATAATGTATGAAGGAAACATAGGAGCACTGCTAGGTTTGCTGATTTGCACACTAGTATCCTGCCCAATATGCTTACTTTCCATACATACTCTCTATGTAGTGGAGCTTGACATATGATATTCCCTAGTTGACTTAAAACTGCAGACAATAGACATTTTTCAATAGTGTCATAGGATGCATGCATTCATGAGTTGGCAAAAATTTAACATCAGAGCTGTAGCTTCACCAAGGGCAAGTATTCAGTGTAGCACTATCCCGCACTTACACAAACACCTAGTACATAACTAAATTTGTCCCACTTCCCTATCAAATGTATATTGGTTTTGCAACATACAATAGTAATTGGTTGTGGGATGACTATTTTATGTTGAAACCATAACTGTATGGAAAACTAGTAATTGCTTCTGAAGCCCAAAAATGTCACTCAACATAATGCAAAATGAAGATTACAGAAAATGAAGCAGATGACTAGTACAGATATAGCAACTCTGTACATATGACATCAGAAAGAGCTGCTGAGGTTGGAAATCACCTTCTAGATTGCACATAGGAACTTTTATGGATTATGTACATAAGAAAATGGGGCCGTCCTCATATGGTGCCCAAAGAGGCCGCTCACTCTGGCACATGTAAAGAGCACTGTAGAACATGTAGTACCGCACTGTACTGTAGAGAGACACTACCACCCCGCTAATCACTGCACGTACATCACTAATACAGATGTTTTACCAGTAAAATGTCCATGAGAATTGGTTGGATCCACAAGTCAATCCCATGTGTTGCCGATTGGTCTGTTACATTGTATGGTGAGTGTTGTTTCAAGATACAATGTCCCAGAAAAGACCATTGTATACTGGAAATATTGTATCCTGCAGCCATTGGAATTTAGGTAGTAACTATAACTAATAAATAACCCAAGACCAGAACCCTAAATAATGCAATAAAATGAAAAAGCAGCAGCACTGGAATATGAATGAGTGTCTGCCTCCAGGACTTTTACTGACAAAATGCTCTTAATCCCCAAAAATTTGCAAAACTGTCACTTTAAAAAAAAGTAATGAGTTATTTCCCCTCGTGGAGTTTTGAGCCTCACTGCAACCTTTATAAAGATGTGATGAATCCTAAATTACTATATTTACTATTTTGCCATAGGCAAACTTAAACCTATCATTCTTATCTATAAAACACTAAAACTAACTTTTATTATGTATAACTTTTAAAACCTCTTACACACTATTTAAAAACCCTGATTTATAACCTTCAATTTATCCCTTTCTACTTCTGAAGGAATAGTCCTTTTCTATTATCAAGTTGGGGGAAAAACCCTAAAAAACGGAAAACCTTATATGTTACAGTAATTTACAAAATAATTTGGGACCCAGCATCCTTGGGATAAATTAATGGAATTTTTTAAGGGTTTTGGGTGATCCCCTCTGAGGGGGTACACTTGTCTACAAGTGTCACCCGCTGAGAGGGTATCACAGGAAACCTTATATGTTTTATGTCCATTAGATTAGGGATGACCCCCCAAAAGTAGGATGCTTGGGGTCCCTTAATGGAGTTGGGTTAATTACGTAATAAAAGGTTTTTTCCCTTTTATAGGGGGTTTTTCGACCAGATTATAATAGAAAAGGAGCTTCCCTTCCTTCAAAAAGTAAAAGGGATAAATTGAGGGGTTAAAAAATCGGTTTTTTAAATAGTGTGTATAGAGGTTAAGTGTTATACATAATAAAAGTTCGTTTTAGTGTTTTATAGATAAAAAAACTGATAGAGTTTAATTTTGCCTAGGCAAAATAGTAAATATGTGATAAAAAATCACTCTGTTCTCTTGTGAGATTCCCATTGTTTTGGAATCCTAAATTAGACCCCAGATAAGACTTCAGACAAGAGCTCCTAACGATATTCAGACCTCAGAACAGAGCTCCTAAATATATTCAGACCCCAGACAAGAGCTCCTAAACATATTCAGACCCCAGACCAGTGTTCTTAAATATATTCAGACCTCAGACCAGTGTTCCTAAATATATTCAGACCTCAGAACAGAGCTCCTAAATATATTCAGGCCCCAGACAAGAGCTCCTAAACATATTCAGAACCAGGACCAGTGTCCCTAAATATATTCAGACCTCAGACCACTGTCCCTAAATATATTCATGCCCCAGACCAGGGCTCCTAAATATATTCACACCCCAGACCAGGGCTCCTAAATATATTCAGACCCCCGACCAGTGTCCCTAAATATATTTATACCCCAGACCAGGGCTTCTAAATATATTCAGACCCCAGGCCAGAGCCACTAAATATATTCAGACCCTAGCCGGCCCCTAAATATTTTCAGACCCCAGACAAGAGCTCCTAAGTATTTTCAGACCCCAGACCAGAGCTCCTAAATGTACTAAGATCCCAGACTAAAGATCCTAAATATATAAATATAGTAAGCACTAAAAAAAAAAAACCAGATGCATTTTTAGAGGCTTTGTAAAGAAAAAAATGCTGAAAAGAGAGCTTTCCACTTTGCCAATAAATTTTTGTCTGGTCGTCAGACTTTCTGAAAAGAACATGTCTAGTTCTGCACTATGGAGCGCCAGTGTGACCTGCACATGTCATTATTCTACAATAAAAGGAAAATGTGTCTACTTCCTTTGAAGCTGTTGGTTCTTAAATGTGTCTGAAACCTTTTCAAGCTGATTCATGCACTATGTATAGAGGTATTAGGAATAAGTCACTTGTGGGCAGTAGAACTTCCAGTCTCCCTCTTCTGCTGCCTTTTTATTACTTTTCGTGGTATCTTATACTGCACCTAGATGATCATTACTGGAAAGATATTCTATCGCTTGCATGTGTTACTGCGGTGCTTAAAATGTGTGCATAAATAGCTGTCAATGGAGCAATATTTTTAAAATTTCCCAAAAAGGGATTTCAATGGGCAGATTCTCTATGGAACAAAATTTCATTGCATGATTACAGCTTTGTCGTGCAAATATCAACCTCCAATAATCTAAAAAAAAAACCCATCTACATCCCTGATGAAGTGCGCAGGGATACGTTTAGGGAATTTTGACACCACATTGGAAAGGGGTTTGGAGTTTTTTGTTTTTTAACATAAGTCCAGGTATCCCTATTTTTGAGGGACAGTCCCTATTTTTAACCCTTGTCCCTCTTAGTTGTATAAAAGTCCCTTTTTTTTTGGGGAAATAAATTTGGTCAATAAAATATCTTGTTTTAAACAGTATTTGCTTTTACTTGTTTTTGGATAACAAATTAATTAAAAATTTTATCATTAGATGAATGCAATCCGAAAATGTCTATTTCCCAAAATTTATAACAAATTGTTTAAAAAAAAAAAAATTTCAAGCTTCGTAATGATTAAAAAAATTGATCTTTTTTAAAATTGAACTGTAAATGTTTATTTGGTTCTAAAAAAAAATTGGGATGTTGTGGGCATGGTCAGGGGGTGCCAAAAGGGGTTGGAGACCCTGTGGGGCCCCTAATCAAAAAAGGGGGCCCCCACCTTATAGTTAAAAAAATAGGAACCCCATAATGGGTGGGGGGCCCCATTTTTATTTCTGTTTTTGGGGCCCCCTTTAAACCCCGGTTAATGATTTTTTAAAAATATCACCCTGGGCATGGTTTTTTACAAATTTTCCTGGGTGATTTTGGGATTTCCTTTTTAGGGGGAAACTTTGGTTTAGGGGGTCCTCTATTTCAATTCTCGATTTATATTTTTTCCTTTCAAGTTGATTCTTTTTGCCCCTGTATTTTTCCCCTCTTTTTTCTTCTTACAATTATTCATTTCCTTTAGTTGTTTTTTTGGGGACTCTCATTCTTTTTTCCCTTTTTTTCTTTACATTTTCACTTTTTTGGGGGTTTTGATTTCATTCCTAATTCCTCCTTTTTATTCTTTCTACATTTTCACTTTCCCTTTTTAAGTTAAATTTTTTTTTTTTTTGCGCTGCATTCCTCCTTATTCTTCTACATTATTCACATTCCTTTGAGTTGATTCTTTGCGCTGCATTCTTCCTTCTTCTACATTATTCACTTTCCTTTGTGTGTATTCTTTGCGCTGCATTCCTCCTTATTCTTCTACATTATTCACTTTCCTTTGAGTTGATTCTTTGCGCTGCATTCTTCCCTTTTTCTACATTATTTTCACTTTTTCCCTTTAGTGTATTCTTTGCGCTGCATTCCTCCTTATTCTTCTACATTATTCACTTTCCTTTGAGTTGATTCTTTGCGCTGTATTCTTCCTTCTTCTTCTACATTATTCACTTTCCTTTGAGTTGCAATTTAGTTCAGTGTAAAAAACTTACAGCATGTGAGGGAGATGGAAGCAGAGCATATGCAAGCACAGGTTGGTGAGGCATAGGGCAGCCGGCCAGCAGTGAATCGTGGGCTATTTGCCAGTCATCACCATAGCGGGTGCCATAATTTCCTGCCGTTCTTTAAAGCGGAGAAGGAAGGGGCAATATTCATTCTTGTCTAAATTTTTTCTATCAATGTCTTGTTAATTACAAATCCAAGTTCCTAAGGTGACAGCTTCTTATTATTGCTTTCAAGACAGTCTTCTGATTAATGGCACAACTTATAACAAGATGGGGATGTGGGTGACATGTCATTTCCTAAAATATGCCACAGATGCCTTCCTTCTCAAACGTTCTCGCCCACACCAGCTTTAAATGTGTCTAATATAATTATTGTACTATTGGAAATGTAAGCGTGCACACTGTATAGGATGTAGGCTGTCATGTCATAGTGAAATAATAGTGCCTTAGATGAAGAACCTATTTCTTGTACTGTGATATATGAAGAAGCTAGACATTTTTCTGACTTGTATTTGTTATAAAGCAATAAACGGTATTGAAACGTGTTTAGTCATGATAAGCCATATACTACATGGCCCCTCTTTTTGTACTTCACTATGGAGTGAGTTGCCATCTTATGAATAAATGATGACATTGTAGATATGCTATGTCCTCATCTTCTAAGAGCTTGTAAATGAGCTTGTCTCTTCCTGCTATCCCATAAGGAGCCTTTAGCAAATTGAGTATGCCCTTTTAGTAGAAGGGGGTAAAGGGAAGCAGACAGTGAGTGCTGGAGAAGACCGGGGGTCTAAATTTTACTGTTGTAAGAAGGAACACTGTGTGACCTACTGTAATGGATTCAGTGACCCCTCAAGGGAGCAATGACAAGAGATTAACAACAAAGGAGGAGGGAGTATATGGCTCAACATCAATACCCCCATCATATGACTCCAGGGAGATGGTCATTAGAAACAAATTTATTAGTGGAGTCCTTTTAGGCTGGCAGCTTGTATATGTCCTGTTGAGAGACTGGTCAGTATATTATAACGGACCAAAATCATTTCCTTGTAAAGCTCCTGTATTGATTTAGAAACACAAACCTACAAATGGATGTGATGTGTAAGGTACACATACAGTCATACAAAAACCTATATTAAGTAAACCCTAAACCCAGTTTACATATCATATAAAACTTGGAGGACAATGCCAGGATGGATGATTTACAAGGGGTCATTCGAGGTAGGCAGCTGATACAAGTCTAGTCAGAGGAATTTTTCTATGAGATCAACTAGTACCAGGATAGGATTTTCTGTTTATCACTGTTTGTATTTTATGGACAATTTTATGAAATTGCTTAGTGAGGGTACAAGGAGAGTGTAAGTCAAAGCTTGAAATATTGGAATTCTGGGGCAGCTTTTTTCTGCATCTAGTGGACCAAAACCTCCAATGGCAAGTGACTCTTCACAAAAGTCTGTTCTCATACAAGGTGACCATTTAATTGCTTATAAAGTTATTAAGCTAAATTTGCATAATTTACTCTTGGATGTTCTGTTAAGTGATAGTGTTAGAATTTATATCAAAATAAATCAGATTAAGGGGGAGAGATCTGATGCTGCTGTCTCCAATCCCAATCTCGCAGAATATCATTTATTTTTTGGTGCAATCAATTTTTATTAAGATATCAAAAAAGGTAGAAAAACATCAGAATTACAAATGATAGGTTTCACAGTTAGTCCACACAAAGAATATTGAAGAGCTATGCATCAGAATATAATGTCTAGCAAAGCGATGGTATACCGTTTAGTGAATGGGAGTGATGTGGAACAGAGAGTCCACTCTTAGGGCGCATCTCCACGGCACAGGACAAATACCGGTCGGTTTATCCGACCGGCATTCGTCCTGTTTTTGTGCCGTGCACACGGTCGCGGGAGGACAGCTTTTCTCCGTGGTGAGCGGAGAAAAGCCCTCCCTCTTCACATTCACTTGTTCCTAGTCTGTCCGACAACCGGACGGACGAATGAACATGTAGAATGTTTTTTGGGCCGCCGGCGGTCTGAAAAACCGCCGGACGGAAAATCTGTTCAGAGGACCAGTTTGTGGCCGGTTTTTCAGACGGTTTTTCGAAACTGCAAACCGTCTGAAAAACCGGCTGCAAACTGGTGACGTGGGGACAAGGCCTAAGGGTATGTTCACACAGCATGTTGGATCTGTTTTTGGATCCGTTTTGGATCTAAAAAATGCATCCAAAAGCGCTGCGTAAATTGTATCCAAAACACATCCGACACACACGCTACAGCAGAAACACACGCTATAGTTTTAAATAGGGCATCTGCTGCATCAAATGTATCAAGAATTGACATGACAAATTTTTGGACAGATCCGAAATACACATCAGAAAGACGCATGTAAGCACGCATCGGCGATCACTCATCTGAACGCTGATGCATGTTTTACATTTAAAGCAATGTAAAATCACACTGCACGTTGTTAGATGAGTGTTTGGCTCGTTTAGGGTCTGAAACACAGATCCAAACACACATCTATAAATGGATCCAAAAACGTAACCAACACGAACATACCCTTTGACTAAACTATAAATGAATGGAGTGGGGAAACAGACATTGACCATGACAGACAAGTATGCAAGAAGGAAGAGAACACAATAGAAGAATATGGTAAGAAATAGAATTGCACAATGTATGAAATGAATGAGAATTCATGAATTCTCCATAGTTATGAAGGTCTGATGACCCAAAAATCATATCTTTAAAGGGGTTTTTTTTATCACCTCAGGCATTTATAGCATATCAGTAAAATATGCTATAAACCTCAGATAGGTGTAAGTCCCACATCTTGGTCCCAGAAACTTCCGACATAAAAGGTAGAAGTGGCCGTGCTTGCACAGTTACTCTCCATTCATTCCAAAGGAGTTCTGAGCAATGCTGAGCGCACTAATCCCGCATTAATAGCATATCCTATGAATATGCCATCAATGTGTGAGATGATAAAACCCCTTTGGGTCTAAGAATGAGTGAAAATAATTCATTTGAACAGATAGTGATCTCAAATGCTTGACCATCCCTGCAATAAACATTCTTAAAACTGGTGAGATCTCAGGAACCACATCCAGACTCATCTTACATTTATGGAACATTTGAATGACAAGACAATTATCTGTCTTTGTTAAAAAAATAAATAATAGCTCATCCATCGACCCTTGCTGCAGAGCCTTATATACTACTAAGTGTTCCTAAGTGATCAGATTTTTCTAGTAGAGGGTGGGTCATAAGGGTAATTTCCTCCTGAGCTAAACATTTTCTTATTCAAATTTTTGGTTAGGTTATCCAACACTATTTCTTTAAAACTGATTTAAAATATAGAGGAAACAAAGTACATGACTTATTTTGAGAAAATGTGTGTAAAAATAGATAAAGCACATAAGATTATAATTTAAGGGTATTAAATGAATGATTATTTTCACTGCAAGCAGAGACAAATTATACAGGATCAGCATGCGTTTTTCTATGCAGTTTGGACCTAGAAGACGACGACTTAAAAGGCGACCATTTTACAGAATGTGGAGCATTTAGAGTGTTTTTTTAACAGTTGTAACACTGTACTTATACAATAATGATTGTGTCCTTTAATTTAGCTAGGAAACAGAATGACACATTTTATAACTGGGCAGCAGTACAGTCCCTAAGTGCTGCGTCTTACCACCACAAATGTCCACAGATGTCCCTTGTACATTGGCAGCCTGGCATAATCCTCTGTCTGCTTTACACAATATATGTAAAAAAAAAAAAAAAAAAGTTCTTTAGTCCATTTATTTGAAATTAAGGGTTATTAGCTGCTAGTAGTATAGATTTTAATGTACATACATAATCCTTGTATGGACAGTTTCCATATGTCAGCAACTTCACCTGAGGAAGTTATTTTCTATTAATCATTTGATCAGAATAGCTCGGCAGATAGAGTACTATTTATAGTGCTGTTTAGCTAGATTAAAATTTGTCATACTTTACTTAATGTAAATTTAATAATATATAAGGTTGTGTTCATTATTATATTAATAGACATTGGAAGGATCCATGGTTTTAAGTGAAGCCCCAAGATCCCCAGGAGATCTAAGCTATATTTTACCTTAGAATCCTATAGATCAGAAAGATATCATAACAGTGGCTCACATATACTATTATGATTGGGCCGAAAAAGTATCGTAAAATGCATTAAAAACTGGGGCATTTTTGCTGCAGCATATTGCAATGTGTTGCAGACACATTTATTATGGGCTTTAGACTTTTTTTTTGCAAATGCTTCAAAAAGGGAAGTGGCTCAGCTGGAAGTGGGTGTGGTTTCTTGACAAAGGGGTATGACAATGATGAGACATACTGTGGCAAAAAATGCACCATTTACCAAAAGCATTTACCAAAGCGATTATTGACACATGATGTACTGATACGTCATGAACACCGTGCAGGCTCAGAAGCAGAGCCCGCACAATTAATGCATGAAACAAGCTGTATATTATGCAGCCGATTAACTCCTTAGGTGTCACGGTTAATTGCGACCACCTATCTAAGAGAAATTACAGAAAGGGGCTCTCTCTGTCTCCATTGACACCCCAAGTGGGGTAACAATGGATTCAGTAACAACCCGGAAGACTAACAAAGTTGCAGTTTCTTATATGGAGTCATTTATGGGAGTGTCTAACATATGGGCATCTCAAGGCCACATCAAAACTAGAGTGGTCCCTAAAATAAATCTGTGTTGCAAATTTCTTGAAAATGTGAAAACCTACAGCTAAACTTATAAGCCCTCTACTATTGTAAAATAAATTATGGCAACATAAAGTAGACATATGATAGATGTTATAAACTATTGTGTGTGGTGTAGCTATCTGTCTTACAAACAGAAATTTTTTAACTTTAAAAATGGCAAATTTTTCAAAATTTTGACAACATTTTGATGTTTTGTAAGGGCCAAAATGTATTACTAAATTAATGCACAATGTGTCACAAGAAAACAATTTCTGAATCATATGGATAGGTAAAAGTATAAAAAAGTTATTCCCACATAAAGTGAGACACTTCAGATTTGAAAATGGGGCTCCGTCAGAGCTGTGGCAGTATGTAGTTGAAGTGAGCCAACTAATGGTTGGTGCATTTTTAGACTGCCTGTTTAACCCCTTACCGCCGGAGCCAGTTTTGGCCTCTCTAACAGAGCCCCATTTTTAAATCTGTCATGTGTCACTTTATGTGAGAATAACTTTTTGACACTTTAACCTATCCATGTGATTCAGAGATTGTTTTCTCGGGACACATTGTGCTTTAAGATAGTAAGAAAATTTTGGTAAAAAAATGCTTGTTTATTTGTGAAAAATATCAAAGTATCGTGAAAAATTTGAAAATTTACCAATTTCAACTTCAAAAATTTCTGCATGTAAGACAGATAGATATTTCCATCAAAATAGTTATATAACTACATCTACCAAATGTCTGCTGTAGTTTGGCATCATTTTTTTTAATGCTTTTTTTTTTTTTACGACATTAGGGGTCTTATAAATTTATTAGTAATTTTCAAATTTTCAAGAAAATTTGCAATATAAATTTTTTTAGGGACCGTCTAGTTCTAACGTGACTTGATTGACCTGTATGTTAGATACCCCCAAAAATTTGACCTCATCTAAGAAACTACACCCCTTAAAGTATTCAAAACCGAAATTTAGGAAGTTTTATTAAATCATTAGGTGTTTCACAGGAATTAAAAGAAAAAGGGGAAGTGAAATTTCAAAATTTTTCACTTTTTTGCGATTTTCAAATTTTTATACATTATTCACAAGAATACGGTAAATGTGATCAGGGAAATGCAACTTAATATTGATTCCCCAGATTCTGCTGTTTTCAGAGATATTGCATATGTGGCACTAGTGCACTATTTGCTTCAACCACATGCCTCAGAGTAGGAGGAGCACCTACTGGACTCTGGGGTCTCATTTTCATTACGATTTTTTTTAGGGGCCTTTCAGTTTGCGGACACCCTAAGGTGCTAAACTTAATAAATGCCCCTAAAAATACCCATATTGGAAACTACACCCCTTAAGGATTTACAGGGGTTGTGTGTGAGTATATCGACCCCACAGGTGTTTCCAAAATTTTTTAGCGTTAGGCTTTTGAAAATGAATAAAATTTTTTTTCCAATAATCTGCAAATTTAGCTGAAAATGTTTAATTTTTTACAAGGCATCCTGGTAAAAAAAGGACCCAAAACTTTGTTACGCAATTTCTTCCAAGTTCGGCAATACCATACATGTGGGTGTAAACTGGTGTTTGGGCGCATGGCAGGGCGTATAAGGAGGGAGTGCTATTTGCTTTTGGAGCGCAGATTTTGGTGGGCCATGTCGCATTACAAAGCCCCCAAAGTACCAAAAACAGGTGAAACCTTCCAGAAGCCGCCCCATTTTGGATTCAGCACGCCTCATAGATCTCATTCTAGGGGTGTATTGTGCATTTTGGGTGCACAGGTGTTACAAAATTTATTTTTTTTTGCATTGGGCTATGAAAAATGAGGGGAAACGCAGTTCCACCATTGTTTTTTGGGCTTCAATTTTACAGCGTTCGCCGGGGCAGTATAAATGATAGGATATCGTTACTATGGGGGTCGATAAAATTGCAATGATATCGATTTTATATATTTTTTTTTATGTTTTTATTACTATTACACAATATAAATTGGTCTATAAAAATTTGCTTTTTTATGTTGTCCTGTTCTTATAGCCATAACATTTTCTTTTTTCTTTATAGGGAGATGATTATGGGCTTTTTTTTTTGTGGGATGATTGACGTTTTTTATTAGTACCAATATGGGGGCATATGCCGCTTTGATCACTTTTTATTAAGGTTTTTGTGAGGCATTTTGAAAACAAAATACAACATTCCTGGTAGTGTTTTTAATTTTTATTTTTTACAGCGGTCACCGTGCAGTAAAAAGCTGACATGCTAGTTTTAAACTCAGCAGGTCGATACGATTACAGCGATACCCAATTTGTATTTTTTAATGTTTTACTGCTTTTACACAATTAAAAAACACTTTTATTCAAAAAGGAAAACACGTTTTTGCATCGCCATAGTCTCGAGACCCATAACTTTTTTATTTTTCTGTGTACGGAGCGGTTGTAGGGGCTTGTTTTCTGCGGAATGAGTTGGAGTTTTTTATTGGTATCATTTTTGGGGACAAGAATTTTTGATTAGTTTTAAATCCGTTTTTTTGGAAGGCAGGGTGAAGAAAATACTGGCAATCCTAGTAGTTTTTTTTTATTTTATTTTTAACAGGCTCACCGTGCAGTATCCATGACCAGTTAGCTTTACTCTCTGGGTCGATACGATTACGGCGATACCCTATTTATATGGTTTTTTTTTTAATTTGGAAGCCCCTTTAAAAAAAAAATAAAAAGTGTTTTTTTGTGTTAAATAATATTTATGCATCGCTGTCTTCTGAGAGGCATAACTTTTTTTATTTTTCCGTATACAGAGATATGTAAGGACTTTTTTTTTTGCGGGATGAACTGACATTTTAATTGGAACAACTTTGGCATATATATGAGTTTTTGATCGCTTTTTATTCCATTTATGTGCTGCAGGATGTACAAAAATCGCAATTCTGTGACTGTTTCACAATTTTTTTACTTTTCCCCAGGAGGATTGTAAAAAGCAAAAACCTCACTGGGAACAGCATTTATTAGATTGCTGTTTGAAGAGGCGATCTGTGCACAGCGTTACTGCTGTGCAGAGGTCGCCATGGCAACTAGTGACACCATGCCCACAATGCATTGTGGGCATGGTGACGTCACCAGACTACCCCGGATGCTTTCCCGAAAGCATCCGGGAGTCCGGTAGGAGACGGGCGAGCGGGGATCTCTGCCGCTGCCTCGCCGTTCGTAGGCAGAGGGAGCTCACTCCTCCTGCCTGCGCCTTCATTATTGGCGGCAATGACAGGCTGCGGTAAAAGATGCGTTTTTCACCGCGGCCGGAGCTCACTCCGGCCGGGGGGGTGATGGGGCATGAAGCCACGGTAATTTAACCCCTGGTTCCATGTCGCGATCGCACGCGGCTCGCCCGCAAGCTCGAGCGGTCGCCAGGGCGTATCATACGTCCATTTGCGGGAAGTCACTTTCCCGCTAGGGCGTATGCATACGCCCAATGTCGGGAAGGGGGTTTTAAAGGGGTGTTATCGTTTCTTAAATGGTCTTCAGAATAAGGGGACAGTGAAACAAGCAACTTTGCAATTGGATGTCATTAGCAAAGCTGCCTTGTTCTCACAGTGTCCCTTATCTTGTGTTTTTATTTACACTGATATCCAGTGTGGGTCTAATCCCTCCTGATCCCTCCTCCTTGCAATTCACTTGCTGAGAGCTCATTTACATTTCTGTACAGCCCCTGGGTCGATTCACAAAGCTGTGTCTCTGACTCAGAGTTTGGGGCCTTGGGATTTTCTGTTTCCACACCCTAGCAGAAACAGACTGCAGCAGATTGTAACAAGAGAAAACATGACAGTTTTGTCCCTGTGCCTAACTCTTCCCGCATAAAACGCAGATCTGTGCCGTTCTTAGAAAGCTGTAATTACATCTCCCCGCTGTGAGATCAGTGCTCAGTCTAGAGTGAATGCAGCCTGTGGTATGTATACAGCTCATAAAATAAGACTGCATAGAGAGAGACACAGTGATATGTGGACTCGGGAGAGGGGGGGAGGAGGGGGTCTCAGGCAAGCAGTGAAGGGGGGATGATGTCATCCAGCTGGGAGGGAAGAAACGCCCCTGCATTCACAGAGCTGGAAAGCTAAGAGAAGTGTGAATCAGCCGAAGTAAGGAAGCGATACATCCCCTTTAAGTTTAAGCTCACTTTTAGACAACAATAGTGGGCCAAAGTCTTTTTGACATCCAGAAGTCTGTTTTTTTTTTTACATGGCAGCCTAAGAAAGTATAAATTTTAGTACCATAATGTGATGCGAATAGATCTCTAGGGACAAATACAAAAATAATATTTTATTCTGTATAATTGAAACTCTTATAGCCTAAGCCAAACTTTAGGAACCTTTGGTACAAAATGAAAAAAATTACTAGAACCAAAAATATAGCGAACAGATTAATTTATTGATGGCTCATTTTCTGTTATGATTAAAAACTGGCATGACTCTACGGCCAGCTACAATTCTGGCAGCTTTTCAATAGTCTACTTTTCCTGATAAAGTATTCCTAACAATGGTATGCTGAACAGTGCCTGGACTTTAAGATATATTCTTGGACTCTCATAATTGTTGTTGGCAGAAAAAAGGGTTGGTGTATTTAATAGGTCCAGCAGCGCCTCTCTTGTAAACCATGACCCTTATGGATTGCACAATTCCATCTGTTTAAATCTTGCTATTTTGGACCCAAGATTCTTTCAGCCAAATGTAAGGTTAGAATGAGAAAGATGCCATATTAAATACTGTATGAAATATTTTTTAATGATGTACCAGGCTGGGATATATTCACTGTAATGGGAGTATTGATTACAGTTAAAGGGGTTGTCTCACAATGCTGTTTCAGAGCCAAAAACAGCTTTAGATTCATGCATCCTGTCTCTTCCTGCTCCGGCTGTGGGTTGTTCTATAGCACTGATTAGCATTTCAACACAGTATTTCCAGATCTTCTGTTTGAACTGACATGAGAGGAGGAGATTTTATCTATAGAGCAGAGAGTTTCAGAGCTCAAATAAAAAAAAATTTAAATCCCTTTGTTTGCAGAGTGACATGTTCTAAGCTGCTTTCCTTGGTTGCCTGTGGTGACATCACTTCCTGCTTCAGAAAAGACAAAGAGCAGAGGGGAAAAGGGGAGAACATTTGGTAACCAGGAAAAATCGGGCCCCTTAAGCAGATCAAATTTTTTCTCCTTAACAAAGAACATAAACAAAAAATTTTTTTGGGAAAAAGTCCTTACTACCTCCCTCTTCATTTAAAAGTAATTTTAAAGTGAGAAAAAAACCCTTTAATAATAATCTTAAAATTTCTAAAAAAAAAGGGGTTTTTTTTCTTTTCAGCGTAAACCTTTGCTGTAGTTTAAATGGGTTTTTACACAATTCTTTTATACCCCCTGTATCCACTTTAAACCTGTGTGCTCAGAAGGAGGCATTTTTGATTTGTTTTAATTCAAACATTGACCCGCAGGTGCTACCTGCCTTTTCCCGTCTCAGTCAAAAAAAGGTCTGTTTAGAAGACTATAAAATAGCAAATTTTAGCCAGAGGGGAAAAATTTTTTTCCCCCAGGGACAAGGGGCCTCGGTTCAAAAACCCCGCAAAAAACCTAACCTATGGATTTTATTTCTTTTTGTCAATGCATACCTATTGAGATTTTTTTTTTTAATTTTATTTGAACTGTTTGACTAATTACAAAGGTACGAGGACTCTAAATACTTTCCCTTTGGGGGAGAGGGGATTTTGGCATGTGCGACCAGGGGCTGGAAAACTTCAGCCCTGGTCGTATCCATGGGGAGAGCTATAAACAAAGGGTCATAAAGAGCAGTAAAACAAAAATGGTCCAAAATTTTTAAAAATGATGAAGGGTGAAAATTTTTTATTTAATTTACAAACTTCCAGTCAATTTTCTTGTGGCAAAACCCCTTTAAAAACAGGGGTTGACAGAGAATTCTTTTTCCCTTTAATGAGAGGGGGAATAAATTTTAATCAAGCTGAAATCAAGCAAATATATATATATATATATATAATAATAAAAAAAAACGGTAATTTTTATATATAAAAATATAATTTAAAATAAAATAAATATAATAAACGGGCAAATAAAAAAATTAAAATGTAGGTAAGGAATCTCAAAGCATGATCAAAAACATTGTAACCATTAATCAATAAAATATTTTTCTTCTGTGTTTTTAAAACAAATACGTAGCAAAGAAAGGAACTTTTTTTTGATTTTTTCCCTTTTCCACTTTAAAGGACCCATATCATTAGGCACACTGCCTAGAAATGATAAAAATGACAGTGGCAAAGATCACAACCTGTAAATACTGAACAGCGTGTTGGACATCGATGTACTAGCAGTATTTTAAATGTCAGAGTAAAATTTGCCAAAAACATCTATACTGTAACTTAAAAGACTTATTGAAAAATGTAGTTTAAATGAAAACACTTTCACCTTACAATCAGGACAAAGAAAAGTAAAAAAGTACTAAACCATATTATGAGAATTCTCAATGAAAAAGCTTCTCAAATAATTATTTATTGGATACAACCTGTTTGAATATTTTTAAAATTTTAAATTTTTTTTTTTAAATTTGCACCATATTTGAAATAAAACCGCTTTATCAAATATTAAAATTAATTTATTTTTTTTTAAACGTAACCCATTCACACAAACTGGTGCAATTTTACATAACTTGCGTAAAAGGGGATGGGTAGTCAGGGTTTAATCCCTTCCATTTTTTGCTTAATTACGCAGGGGACCTACCAAACAGAGGCCAGGATAGGAGATGGCTCCGATCCCAGCCATTTAACTACTGAAATCCCACAAGTCAAAATACAGTGACTTAAAAAGTTTAAAAAGGGGCCCGGGGCCCCTTCCCCTACCTTCCCAAATGTCCCTCTTTTTACTATGCAAAAAGTTGTGAGGTTTCAGCACTCTGTAGTCAGTGGTAAATTTAAAAGAATGGGTTGGGGGTTTTATATTTTTAATATGGGGATGTATTAGTAAAATTTCTGACGTTTGGAGGCTTACCATTCTATGGTCGGAAGTGCACCATTTTATGATGGGAGATGTATCCACCATTACTGTATTGTTAGAGGCTTATCATACCATTTTATCGTCGGAGATGCATTAGTCATGGTTTTAGTTTTTATTTGTGTGTTTTGGGGGCTTTCCATTATTTCTCATGCAAACCCCCGATATCGGGGTGCTTAGTCTAGGTTTTAAATTTCATTTCTGAAATTTTCATTTATGGTCAGAGATCATAGTCAGGTTGGAGGCTTGCCATTCTATTTTCGGAGGTGTACCACTTTATGATGGCAGATGTATTAGTCATTGCTGTCGGGTTGGAGGCTTACCATTCTTTTGATCGGGGGGTGGCCCTTTTTTAAATTGGGATCATTAATCTATGGTTGGAGTTTCATTACTATATGGGGTTTCCCCTTCTGTGGTGGGGGTGGGACCCCTTTTGTGGGGGATGTATCTGTCATTATTGTATTGTTGGAGGCTTACCATTCTATGGTCCGGGGTATACCACTTTATAGTAGAAGATGCATTAGTCTATGGTTGCGGGGTCATTACTGTATGGTTGGAGGCTTACCATTCTATGGTTGAGGTGTTCCACTTTATGATAGGAGATATATTGGTCATCACTATATGGTTAGAGGCTTACCATTATATGGTCAGAGGTATACCACTTTATGATGGGAGATGTATCATTCATTACTTTATAGTTGGAGGCTTACCATTTTATGGTGGGAGATGTATCCACCATTACTGTATTGTAAGGGCTTGTCCCCACGGCACAGGTAATTTGTCGGTTTTTCAGACAGTTTGCAGTTTTACAAACTGTCTGAAAACCGACAAGCAACGCTCCCCCATAGACTTCAATGGAAAATCCGTGCAGCAGTCCCCACTGCACGGATTTTCCGCTGGATTTTTCTACACTGCCAGCGTTCCGAAAAACTTAGAACATGTTCATTCTTCCGCCCGGTTTTTGGGCAGAACATGAACATGTGGGTGCGAAGGGGGGCCTTGAATCCGCAAACTATGGAGAAAAGCCATCCCCTTGCGTGCCAAAAAAAGACCAAATACCGATCTGAAAATCTGACCAGTATTTGGTTTTTGCTGTGTAAACGTAGCCTTATCATTCTATGGTCGAAGGTGTACCACTTTATGATGGGAGATGTATCCACCATTACTGTATGGTTGAAGGCTTATAGGCTTATTATTCTATGTTTGGAGTGTACCACTTTATGATGGGAGATGTATTAGTCTATGGTTGGAGTTTTATTACTGTGTGTTTGGGAGCTTACCATTAAGTTCTCAGAAGTGTTCCACTATATAGTCAGAGGTGCATTAGTCTATGCAGGCTCGGACTGACCCACAGGAGAATAGGGGAGACCCCCAGTGGGCCCCTGGATGTGGTAGACCTGGAGTTGTTTTTTAATTCCATATACATCCTCAGAAGAGGCAAAAAAGCAGAGAAAGAATGGAAAAAGCAAGAGTTAGAGTATAGGAGGCGAGTACAGTCATCTACAGTAGCTGTAGGGTGGGCCCCTAAAATAAACTCCACCGATGGGCCCCAAAAAGCTCAACTGGTGGGCCCCTAAAATAAACTCCACCGATGGGCCCCCGAAAAAGCTCAACTGGTGGGCCCCTAGAATCAACTTCACCTGTGGGCCCTAAGCACCCCAGTCTGACACTGAGTCTATGGTTGGAGTTTCATTACTGTGTGGTTGGAGGCTTACCATTCTGTGGTCGGGTGTGTACCACTGTATAGTCAGAGATGCATTACTGTATGGTTGAAGACTTACCATTCTATGGTCGGCGGTGTACTACTTTATGATGGGAGATGTATTAGCCATTGCTGTATGGTTGAAGGCTTACCATTTTATGATCAGAAGTGTACCACTTTATGATGGGAGATGTATCAGTCATTACTGTATGGTTGGAGGTTTACCAATCTATGGTCAAAGTCATACCACTTAATGATGAGAGATGTATCAGTCATTACTTTACGGTTGGAGGCTTACCATTCTATGGTCAGAGATGCATTAGTCTATGGTTGGAGGCTGATGGAGATTTTACATAGAAGGTATATATGCATTTGTCCTTATCATACAGATGAGAGAAGCGGGATATATAAGCGCAGTAAATAGGGACACTGGTACTGTTTATAAGGGCTCCTTGGTATTGTTCATAGGGACAGTGGTGCTGTTTAAAGGGGCTCTTTATTACAGATTATAGGGACACTGAAACCATTTATAAGAGAACCCGGGACTGTTTGTAGGGGCACTTAGGCAATCTAGTAGCACATGTTAATGAAGATGTTAGAATGTGCATTTATGGACCTTATCAGTGAAAATTTGTTTTAGTCATTGCTGATATTTTACTGTGTTTGTCCCTTTAAAAAACATCAATACTGGGAAATATTTTGCACAGTGTTAGTATAGGGCACACACTGGTCAGAAATAGACATTAAAGGGGATGTATCGCTTCCTTACTTCGGCTCATTCACACTGCTCTGAGCTTCTCAGCTCTGTGAATGCAGGGGCGTTTCTTCCCCTCCCAGCTGGATGACATCATCCCCCCTTCACTTCTTGCCTTAGAATCCCCCCACTACCCTCTGAGTCCTAATTTCACTGTGTCTCTCACTTTCAGTTTTATTTTATAAGAGCTGTATACATACCACAGGCTGCATTCAATCTAATCTGAGCACTGATCTCCTCTCACAGCTGGAGATGTATTACAGCTTTCTAAGAACGGCACAGATCTGCGTGTATGCAGAAGAGTTAGGCACAGGGTCAAAACTGTCATGTTTTCTCATTGTACAATCTGCTGCAGTCTGTTTCTGCTAGGTGTGGAGACAGAAAAATGCTACGGCCCCTAACTCTGAGTCATTCTGTACAGCCCGTGAATCGACCCAGGGGCTGTACAGAATGTAAATGAGCTCTCAGCTAGTGAAATGCAAGGAGGAGGGATCAGGAGGGATTCAACCCACACTGGATATCAGTGTGAAAAAAAACACAAGATAAGGGACACTTATCAAATTATATCAAATTATAAGACTACAGAAGTTGTCCCGATGTGTATATAAAATGAATAATAATATGTGGGTAACAAACAAAAAATATTAATTCAATAAAATCATGTTTATTTCTTTATTTTCGTTGCACCCATACTATTGATCCTTGGATAACGAAAATAAAGAAATAAACATGATTTTATTGAATTAATATTTTTTGTTTGTTACCCACATATTATTATTCATTTTATATACACATCGGGACAACTTCTGTAGTCTTATAATTTGATTTTGGCCATGTACAGTTTTATTTCAGATTGCATTAGAAAACCCATAGGAGCGTCGCTCGCTCTCCAATTGGTCCAAATAACCGCGCCTCTTTTAACTTAGCCAGTCACAGAGCTCGCTCGGAATTTCTTTTTCCATAGAACTCTATGAGAAAGTAGCTCGCGCTCTGATTGGCTAAGCTGGACGAGCCCCCGCTGCTTCAACCAATCAGCTCGTTTCTGCCTTTTTACTGTATTTTGAACTGTCCCGCCTTTGAATATGATTGGTCAATTTTTCTCCATAGGTTATAATGGGTCCCTGTCGCTCCTATTCTGATTGGTCAATTCTCCGCCATAAGATATAATGGGCCACTGTCGCTCCCATTCTGATTGGCTGATTTATGCCGACCAATCAGAAGAGCTTAAACAATTTGAATTACTGTATTTCCCGGCGATTCTCTCTATTGCAATTCCCCATGTAGCGCCGGTCTCGGCGACAAATGCGTTGTTCGGGATTTAACTGATTTATTTTTAGAGAAGGTTTCAGGGCTTTATCTGATAATGTTTTACACTTAATAAAAATTTTTTTATTAATACTTCATGCCGCACGCCGCTGAGCGCCGAGATTTCAGTGCGCCGATCTCTCCATAGACTACAATGGGAGAAGTATCTCGCGCTCTGATTGGCTGGGATAGCCAAGCCACCACTAGCTCAGCCAATCAGCTCTTTTCTATCTTTTTACTGTATTTTGAACTGTCCCGCTTTGATTTTGATTGGTCTATATTTCTCCATAGGTTATAATGGGGACACTGTCGCTCCTATTCTGATTGGTCAAAACTTCTCCATAGGTTTTAATGGGTCTTTGTCGCTCCAATTCTGATTGGCTGGTTTCAGCTCTTTTTCAGATAATATTTTACACTTAATAAACATTTTTTTATTAATACTCCATGCCGCACGGCGCTGAGCGCCGAGATTGCATTGCGCCCATCTCTCCATAGACTACAATGGGAGAAGTAGCTCGCGCTCTGATTGGCTGGGATAGCCAAGCCACCGCTAGCTCAACCAATCAGCTCTTTTCTGCATTTTTACAGTATTATTTGAAACTGTCCCGCCTTGGATTTTGATTGGTTCAAAATTCTCCATAGGTTATAATGGGTCCCTGTCGCTCCTATTCTGATTGGCCGAGATAGCCAAGCCCCCGCTAGCTCAGCCAATCAGCTCTTTTCTGCATTTTTACTGTATTTTGAACTGTCCCGCCGTTGATTCTGATTGGTCAATCGTTCTCCATAGGTTTTAATGGTTCACTGTCGCTCCTATTCTGATTGGCCGGTTTCTGCCGACCAATGAGAATAGCTTTCAGAATTTGAATTACTGTCTTTCCCGGCAATGTCCAATATCCGAAATCTTGATATTGCGGCGTTCTAGATTTTTGGAAAGTGATTTTTTTTTTATTATTTTTATTTTTGAGGTTGAGCTCTTTTCTGACAATGTTTTCCACCTTTATAAAGGCGATTTTTTCGGAAACATACTCCTGCTGCACGGAGCGGAGCGCCGAGATTTCTGTCACGATCTTCTATCTGCTTCCTCGCATGTTCCGTTCTTGCTTCACTTCGCCGGAGCATTTAGACCAAAATAAACTAGGTCTGACAGTCGGAGCTGCAGAGCACTGCATTGCGCCGCGCTTTGGCGAGCTGCCATCGTACATGCCTCGGGGTTTTCGAGTGCGCCGCGTCCCGCCCGGAACGCCTACAGCGCGCCCACACCGCTGCCATTGCCCGCCCCTTCATGCGGGGCGCAGCTGAAAGTGGCGAACGCTGCGCCTAACACCGCATCCCTGCGTCCGACATCGGGATTCGGCCCGGAGGCGCAGTATATACACAAAAAAAACGGGCGAAAAGCACGATCATACATTTCGCCCTAAAAAAATAAAAACACTAGATATCTTTGGATATCTGTGGATATCTTTTTAATAAATGTTTTAGCAATATGTTCCTATTACAACTATTCCTGTAAATCAGTCACACAGAAGCGGAGTCATCACATAGTCTTCAGTCACTGCAGAAGCAGAGTAGATAAATTCCGTGTTCAGCATCAGGAAACTCAAAATAAGTGCTAAAAAAGTGCATGGAGCTCTATATGAAAAGAAAGGTGAGCAATGATTGTTTGCTATGGGCTACAAAGAAAGTTATTGACCTAGACAGTTTTCATACATGTCCCCCACAGAGCTCTCCTCCAGCATGTATTACTGACAGAACACTCCCACTTGAGTACCGCAAAACCCAAAAGCAGCATCAAGCTGAATATTAGGAGGGAGGAGGGCTCTGAAAATAAATGGAGTAAGCATTATAGATTAAAACCTACTACAGTTTCTATCTTTTCTTCTTTTTCCTCCGGGAAACCACTGACATAGCTGATTTTCTAAAGTGATTTTCCAGCATGTTCTGTGTTTATATTGCTCTTTGGTTTTACTATTTTTGTGGTGGTTTCTGCCTGGGGTGTCCATACGAGCAGTCTCTGACAGCACTGTTTAGGGTGGGCACCCTCTAGCGTGTACTGTATAAGGGTATAGTCTCTAGCTGGACCTATTTGAGGGTGTAGTCTCTTGTTAGTGCTATTAAAGGGAATGTGTCATCAAAATTACTTATTGTTTAACTCACATTTTTATGTTCAACACATTTTTAAAGAATTTTTGGTTATTTTAATTTTCCTCATCACTTTCAATATTTTTTAATAATTTCTTAAGTCCAGTTTTCACTTTGGCCATTAAGCCTAATAGTCTAACACTTCCTGTTCTGTACAGAAAGATTCACAGTTGTCTGCTCATTATAAATACAAGCAGGGTCAAACTGAAAGGAGACACCAGAGTGAATAGATAACACAGGATCCACCAGTCACAAGAGGAGATGTCACAGTTCATCCTTTCACCTCCCTGCACACTCATTTCTTCCCAGGTCACAGAGCATGACTACAAAACTCTCCTATAGAAGTGAATGGGACTGAATCAGTCTTAAGACTCCTATGCATGAAGCTACTGTAAAGCATCTCTCTGACTGCTGTTAAAGCAGTGCAAACAAGGCCTAGTGACCAAAGTGAAAACTGCAAGACTTAAGAATGATTAAAAAATATTGAAAGTGATATGAAAAATTAAAAAAAAAACAATCAAAAATTCCTAAAAAATGTGTTTAACATAAGAATGGGACTTAAACAATGAGTAATTTTTTGATGACACATTCCCTTTAATGGGGGTCTTTCTCTGGATGGCACTAGTTCAAATCTCTGAACCATCCTAGGACAAGTGGGACAGTCCCAGATTTCAGGAGGCAGCCCTGGCTCTCGCTGGGTGTCACTCTGTCAGGGCATTCTATCATGACTTTTTGGTACTGTGTCAGTGAAGACAAGGCAGTGGGTTGTGCTACCATTTAGAAAGCTCCCCAACCTTTCCTCCCTCTGGCTCATCAGCCAGTACAGCTGAAGAGGCTAGTTGCCCAGAACAAGGGGACAAGACCCAGCAGCACAGTCAGTATCCCTATTGCTACAGGAATAAATCAGGACTAAAATAAATAAATGCTCCTGTTCTATAGAGTAACTTATGAAAACAGCACCAGGATAAAGGGTTGGGAGAACCCATACTTGTCAAAAGAGCCCCTGTGATAGAACCCACATCTGTCAGACATTTATAGATACAGAAGATATGAGCAGAAGTGGAAGAATCCTCGGGGTA